>JAQQSY010007540.1:0-10396 GCA_028646535.1 Procyon lotor | reverse complement strand
GCGCCTGGGTGGCTCAGTCGTTAAGCGTCTGCCTTCGGCTCAGGTCGTGATCCCAGGGTCCTGGGATCGAGCCCCGCATCGGGCTCCCTGCTCGGCGGGAAGCCTGCTTCTCCCGCTACCATTCCCTCTGCTTGTGTTCCCTCTCTCACTATGTTTCTCTCTGTCAAATAAATAAAATCTTTAAAAAAAAAAAAAAAAAAAAGAGAGAGATGGAGTGGCTATACGAACATCAGACAAGATAAATCTTACAACAAAAATTGTCCCTAGTGAGGCACCTACATGCCTCAGCTGTTTCAGTATCCAACTCTTGATTTTGGCTCAGATCATTATCTTAGGGTTGTGAGATCAAGCCCCGTGTTAGACACACCCAGGGCAGAGCCTGCCTAAGAGTGTTTCTCCCCCTTTCTCTCTGCCCCTCCTCTCTCTAAAAAAAAAATGCCCCTAGGGACAAAGAAGGGAGTTTTATAATGAAAAAAGATTAATCCATGAAACAGATGTAACAATTATAAACATAGTTGAACCTAGGAAGAGAGTACCAAAATATATATGAAGTAAAAAGAAAATTGATGAGATAAAACATACTTTAACAAGTGTTGGAAATGGGTGCCTGGGTGGCTCAGTGGGTTAAAACCTCTGCCTTCGGCTCAGGTTGTGATCTCAGGGTCCTGGGATCAAGCCCCGCATTGGGCTCTCTGCTCAGCAGGGAGCCTGCTTCCCCCTCTCTCTCTCTGCCTGCCTCTCTGCCTACTTGTGATCACTCTCTATCAAATAAATAAATAAAATCTTTAACAACAACAACAACAAAAAAATAGTTGGAAACAAATACCTCACTTTCAATAATGGACAGAACAAAAAGACAGAAGATCAACAAAACAGAAGACTTGAACACTATAAGCCAATTAGAACTAAAGACATCGACAGAACACTCTGTCCAACAAAAGCAGAATACACAATCTTAAGTACATACTGAATATTCTACGAGCCAGACCATATGTAATGCCACAAACTAAGTCTAAATAAATTTGAAAAGATTGAAATCAAACAAAGTATGTTCTCTGACCATGATGCAATTAGCAATCAATTCAGAAGGAAAACTGGAAAATTCACAAATATGTGGAAATGAATCAACGTAATCAATGGATCAAAGACTCCAAAGAATCCAAAAATACTTTGAGATGAATGAAAATACTACACTCTAAAATATATGACATGAAGTGAAAGCAGTACTTGGAAGGAAAGTTACAGCTACATTAAAAAGACGACCTTAAATCAATAACCTAAGCATTCTGCCTTAAAGAACTAGAATAAAAGTAAAAAAGTGGGAAAAAGTAAAAAAGATTAAAGGAAAATAAATGAAATAAAGACTAGAAAAACTATAGAGATAATTCAACAATGGGGCCCCTGAGTGGTGCATCTGGTTGAGCATCTGGCTCTTAGTTTCAGCTCAGGTCATGATCTTAGTGTCCTGGGATCCTGCCCCACATGGGGCTCCCTGCTCAGTGGG
The DNA here is from genome assembly GCA_028646535.1 of Procyon lotor. Taxonomy (NCBI): domain Eukaryota; kingdom Metazoa; phylum Chordata; class Mammalia; order Carnivora; family Procyonidae; genus Procyon; species Procyon lotor. Next base: position 8,892 of record JAQQSY010007540.1, on the reverse strand, counting down.
GAGCTTGCTTAGGATTCTCTTTCCCTCTCTGCTCCTGCTTGTGCTTTCTCTCAAATAAACAAACCTTAAAAAAAAAAAACAACAAAAAAAAACAACTGGTTCTTTGAAAACATCTGCAAAATTAACAAATCTTGAGCTAGATTGACCATGAAAAAGATCAAACACCCAAATTACTAAAATCAGAAATGAAAGTGTAGGCATCACTACTACCAACCTTACAGAAATAAAAAGGGAAAATCTGTATGCCTACAAATTAGAAAACTGAAGTGAAATGAACCAATTCCTACAAAAACAAACTGCAAAACTGACACAAAAAGAAACAATCTGAGTAGATCTATAATGAGGAAAGAACCTGAACTTGTGATCAAAAACTTCCCACAGAGAAAGTCCATGATGAGATGGCCTCATTGGTGAACTCTACCAAAGGCTCAAAAAAAAAAAAAAAATTATGCCAATTCTTTGTAAAGTCTTGCCAAAAAAACGCAAGAGACAACACCATACAACTCAGTCATAAGGCCAATATTACCCTTTATACCAAAAGCAGACAAAGACATCACAAGAAAATCATAGGACATATAGACCTTATCAATATAAATAAAAATTCTCAAAATACTAGCAAAACAAATGCAACAGTGTATAAAAAGAACTGTACTGACCAAATGAGACTTTTCCCAAGAATACAAGGTTGGTTCAACATATAAAACTCAGTGAAATATACCATATTAATAAAGAACAAAAATTACATGACTATCTTAACAGACACAAAAAAAAGTATTCGACAAAATTGAACATATTTTCATGATCAAAATAAAATTCAATAAACCAGCAACAGAAGGGAATAAACTCAACCTGATAAAGAGCTTCTACAAAACCCCATAGCTAACATCATACTTAATGGTCAAAGACTGGAAGCTTTCCCTATAAGGCTGGAACAAGACAAGAATGTCTACTCTTGTCACTTTTATTCAAAACTGTATAAAGGTCATAGCCAGGAAAACTAGGCAGGAAAAACAGAAAACATCAGATTGAAAAGAAAAAGTTAAATGCTATTCAAGGGGCACCTGAGTGGCTCAGTGGGTTAAAGCTTCTGCCTTCAGCTCAGGTCATGATCTCAGGTTCCTGGGATCGAGCCCCACATCGGGCTCTCTGCTCAGCAGGGAGCCTGCTTCCTCCTCTCTCTCTGCCTGCCTCTCTGCCTCCTTGTGATCTCAATCTCTGTCAAATAAATAAATAAAATCTTTAAAAAAAAATTAATTTAAATGCTATTCAAAAAAGACATGATCTAGCGCCTAGGTTGCTCAGTTAAGAGGCTGCCTTCAGCTCAGGTCATATCCTGGGGTCCTAGGCTCGAGCCCCGCATCAGGCTCCTTGTTCGGTGGAGAGCCTACTGTTGCCCCCTCCCTCTGTCCGCTGCTCTGCCTACTCATGCTCTCTATCGCTCTGTCAAATAAATAAATAAAATCTTAAAAAAAAAAAAAAAAAAAGACATGATCTTGGACATAAAAAAAATCCTAAGGAAACCACACACACAAAACAATTAGGGTTAAAGGATTTCAGTAAAGTGCCGGGGTACAAGATCAACAAACAAAAATCAATGTATTTTTATATACTAGCAAAGAATAATCTAAAAATGAAATTAACCATTTAGAACAGAATCAAAAAAGAATAAACAGTTATAAATACAGTGCAAGACTTGTACAAAGAAAACGATAAAACTTTTTTTTTTTTTTTTAAAGATTTTATTTATTTGACAGAGAGAAACACAGCGAGAGAGGGAACACAAGCAGAGGGAATGGCAGCGGGAGAAGCAGGCTTTCCGCAAAGCAGAGAGCCCGATGCGGGGCTCGATCCCAGGCCCTGGGATCTGACCTGGGCCCAAGGCAGACGCTTAATGACTGAGCCACCCAGGCGCCCCACTATAAAACATTCTTGAAAGAAATTAAATAGACGCTTCATGTTCATGTATTGAAAGACTTAATATTAAGATGGTGATACTTTCTAAATTGATTTACAGATTCCAAGGCCCAACTGTCTTCTTTGCATAAACTGACAAGCTGATCTTAAAATTCATATGGAACTGCGAGTGACCATGAATACCTCAAACAATTTGTGTGGAAGACTCACACTCCTTGATTTCAAAACTTACTACACAAAGCTACAATAATCAAGACTGTGTGGTACAGGCTAAAGGAGAGACATAGATCAATGGAACAGAACTGAGAGTTCAGAAATAAATCATTACATTTATGGTCAACTGATTTTCTATAAGGATATATTATACACAAACTTTATCTCCAAAAATATTATCAAAGCACTTCTATTTCAAGAAGTCAGAAAAAGAACTGTAAATTAAATCCAAATAAAACTATTAGGAAGAAAAAAATCAATGCCATATAAAAGCAAAGTGTAAGAAAGTGGGTGTGGGGAATTCACAAGTTCATCTTTCAAAAAAATTTAATAAACCTGAAAAAGAAAAAAAAGCAGATTACCAATGTCAAGAAATGTCAAGAATTCTATCATCAACAAAATGAAAAGGCAACCTATTAAATGGGAGAAAGTATGTATCTGTAAGGGGTTAATATACAAAATATGTAAGAACTTATACACTCAACAGCAAAACACTAAATAATCCAATTAAAAACAGGCAGAGGACCTGAACAGGTATTTTTTGAAAAAAAGACATACAGATGGCCAACAGATCATGAAAAGATACTCAACCACCAAGTCACTGGGAAAACACAAATCAAAACCACAGATTATTTAACCCCATTCTAAACCCACAGCAGTTAGAATGGCTATTCTCAAAAAAACAAGAAATAACAATTGCTAGTGAGGATGGGAAGAAAAGGGAACCCTTGTGCTCTGTTGGTAGGAATGCAAAGTGATACAGCCACTATGGAAAATGGTATGAAAGTTCCTCAAAAAATTAAAAATTGAAATACCGTGTGACCCAGCAATTCCACATGCAGATATTTATCTGAAGAAAAGGAAAACACTAACTCAAAAAGATATATGCACTCCCATGTTCACTGAAGTACTATTTACAATAGCCGAGACATGGAAACAATCTAAGTGTCCCTCAGTGGATGAAGGGATAAAGAAAACAGGCTACACAAATATAATGGAATATCATCTAGCCATAAAAAGTAATGAAATCTTGCTATTTGCAATAACCTGGATGGAACGTGAGGGCATTATGCCAAGTAAGTCAGACAGAGAAAGATAGATTCACTTATATGAGAGAAAGTGAGAGAAAGACACTGATCTCATTTATATGTGAAATCTAAGAAACAAAAACAGAGACAAAACATAAATTCAGAGAACAGAGCAGTGGTTGCCAGAGGCAGCAGGAGGGGTTAAACGGAGGAAGGGAATCCAAAGGTACCAACTTCCAGGTATAAAATAAGTAAGTATGGGGATATAATGTACAGCATGATGACTACAGTTAATACTATATTGCATATTTCAAAGTTGTGGAGTAAATCTTAAAAATTCTCTTCACAAGAAAAAAAAAGTTATGTATGCTAATGGAGATTAACTAGACTTCTTGTGATCATTTTGCAGTATGTTCAAATACCAAATCATTATGTTGTATGCCTGAAACTAGTATGCTGTACATCAACTGCATCTCAATAAAAAATACTGATAATTCTAAAACATTAAGAGGCTACTCTACATAAGTTTATGCCAACGAATTTCAAATTTTCAATGAAATTGGAGAAATTCCTAGAAAAACTCAAAAGAAGAAACAAAGTATGAATAATTCTATATTAAAGAAGCTGAAGCCATAATTTAAACCCTTTCCTCAAAAAACAATACACACACTCCAGGCTCAGGTGGATTAACCCCTAAATTATAAAAAATTTTAAGGCGGTACACTGTAATTTTATACAAGCTCTTTCAGAGAACAAGAAAAAAATAATTCCCAGTTTGTTTCATGACACTAGCATAACTTTGTTACCAAGGATATTTTAAGGAAGGAAAACTACAAGCTAATCTCTTACCTGCATGGATACAAAAATCAAAGGAAACATTTGCAAACTAAATTTAGCAATATACTAAATAAAATATATTATGACCAAATTGAGTTTATTCTGGGAATGCCAAGTTGGTTTTATTTTGGTATTCCTTCCTGAATGTTCTCCCCATGTTTATATAATAAGTGAAAAAAGTCAAATGAATACCGAAAAAAACTAAATTTAAGACCCATTCATGGTTTAAAACACACACACACACACACACACACATACACCTTCCACCAACTCTGAAAAGAAATTCCCTTAATCATAAAAAGAACTCAAAAATTTCAGCTAAAACCATTAAGGAAATGCTGAAGATTTCCATTCCTATAACCCTTCCCACAAAACTAGCAATAACACATATAGGCTTGCTATTATCATTTCCATTCAACGCTCTTCTGTGTAATCTAAACCACTGAAGTAAGTTACAGAAAAAAAAGTAGAAGGACTGGAAAGAAAGAACAAAACATTCATAATTTGTAGACAACTGTGTATGTAGACAATCCACAGGACTCTAAAATTACCTGTATTTTTAAGTAAATTCAGCAAAGCCACCGAATACATTGTTGATATACAAAAAGCCATTCTATGTGCTAGCAAACAATTAAGTAAAAATTTATAATTCTGATATTATCTTAAAAAAAATCAACCAAGACAGCTTCTCAAAGATAACACAAAAAAATCATTTCCTCAAAAAAGATTTCTTAAATACAGTATTAAAATGTTGACAGTAAAGAAAAAGCTCAATAAATTAGAACTATTTTAAAATGAAGAACTTACGTTCATCAAAAGACAACAGTAGAAGACTAAAACAAAAGCCAAGACCTTGGAGATATTAGCAGTGCACAGATTTGACAAAGGACACCACTCCACAATAAAGAATGCCCAACAAGTCTGATTCTCCCAACTGAAAAAGGCACAAAAACCTGTGCAAGCTTGTTGCAGAATATTCAAAATTGCCAATAAACACCTGAAAATGCTGAACTGCAGTGAAATCAGGAAAATATAAAAGTTAAAGCCATCTGAGGTACTACACTGCTAAGAACAGCTTCATGGAAAAGAGTGACAATACCAATAGTTTGTTAGGGTGTGAAGCAGCTGGCAAATATAGTCTCTGCTGGTGGGGAAGTAAACTGGTACAACCTCTTTGGGAAAGGCTGAGCATTGCGTATTGATTTTGAAGATACTCATTCCTAGATGTTAGAGAATTTGCGTACCAGGATTCACCCATAAGAACGTTCATGGCACCACTGTTCAACAGCCAAAAACTAGCAACCACCCAAATGTTGAACGTTAGAATTGATAAGTTATGAGATACTTTATAATGCTAAATATATCCATCAATTTTAACTATAGCTGCATGCAGCACAGATTAGTTTCATAAACAAAGCAGTCATAAAAGAATACAGTATGGAATAAAGTTCAAAATGTAAATAGTTTTTGGGATATAAGCATTGGAATGAAATATTAGAGAAAAATCATAGGAAGACAATGGTTCTATCTGGGGAGATGGAGATACGATCATTAAAGAAAACATGGGGAACTTCCAGAGTATTGGTGATATTCTATTTTTTAAAGATTTATTTATTTTAGAGAGAGAGAGAGCACTAAAGCAAGGGAAGAGGCAGAGGGAGAGTCCTCAAGAACAGACTTCCCACTGAGCACACAGAACCTGACACAGGGCTCAACCCCAAGACCCTGAGATCATGACCCAAACCGAAATTCAGAGTCATCTGCTTAACCAACTGAGCCACCCAGCTGCCCAATAATGTTCTATTTCTTGACCTAGGTAAGGGCTATGTGGGTGTTTACCGTACACTTAGAGTAAAACAATGGTTTTAGCAATTTCCTATACATGTATGCTATGCTTAATGATTTGAAAAGTCAAGGAAACTAGTCCAAAAATGAAAAACAACAACAAAAGCAACAACAGCAACATCTGCCTTCAGCAGGTCATGATCCCATGGTCCTCGGATCAAGCCCCACATCGGGCTCCATGTTCAGCAGAGAGTTTGCTTCTTCCTCTGTTTGCTATCTCTGTCAAATAAATAAAATCCTTTAGAAAAAAGAAAGAAAAAGAAAAGACAAAAAGAATCTTAAAAGCAGCAGAGAGAAGCCAATCACCATATTCAAGGATGCTCAGTAAGATAGTCAGCAGAGTCTCGACAAAAACTTTTGAAGCCAAAAAACTGTGGGTCCATATGTCCAAAGTGCTAAAAAGGAAAAAAGGAAAATAAAACAAACAAACAAAGACGCCTATATTCAGGGGCGCCTGGGTGGCTCAGTGAGTTAAGCCTCTGCCTTCAGCTCAGGTCATGATCTCAGGGTCCTGGGATCGACCCCCACATCGGGCTCTCTGCTCAGCAGGGAGCCTGCTTCCTCCTCTCTCTCTGCCTGCCTCTCTGCCTACTTGTGATCTCTCTCTCTGTCAAATAAATAAATAAAACCTTAAAAAAAAAAAAAAAAAGAATCCTATATCCATAGTGTCCTTCAAAAGCAAGGAAGAAATTAAGACATATCCAGACAAAAGCTGAGGAAGTTCATGACCATTAAGTATGACCTGCAAACAGGCTCAAGGGTGTTCTGCACAAGGAAATGAAAGGACACTCCACTGTAACTTGGAGCCACATGGAGAAATGAACATCTCCACAAGAGTAATCACGTGGGCAATTACAAAAGCAGGTGTCATTGCAATGGAATACTACTCAGCCATAAAAAAGAATGAAATTTTGGGGCACCTGGGTGGCTCAGTGGGTTAAAGCTTCTGCCTTCGGCTCAGGTCATGATCTCAGGATCCTGGGATCAAGCCCCGCATCAAGCTCTCAGCTCAGCAGGGAGCCTGCTTCCCTCTCTCTGCCTGCTTCTCTGCCTGCTTGTGATATGTCAAATAAATAAATAAAATCTTTACAAAAAAATGAAATTTTGTCATTTACAATGACATGGATGGAACTAGAGGGTATAATGCTAAGCAAAAGTCAGTTACAGAAAGACAAAAGCTCTATAATTCCACTCTTATGTGCAATTCAAGAAATAATAATAAAAAAAAAGAATAACAAGAAAACAGACATTTAAACACACAATACACTGGTGGTTGCCCAATGGGAGGTAGGTGAGAAAATGGAATAGATAAAAGTGGATTAAGTGATGGACAATGGGGAGGGTATGTGCTATGGTGAGCATTATGAATTGTGTAAGACTGATGAATCACAGACCTGTATCCTTGAAACAAAGAATACATTATGTTAATTTTTTTAAGTAAAAAAAAAAAAAAAGGATTCATAGCACACTTATGAGCTCTGAGGAGTGTATAGAAGTGCTAAATTACTATATTCTATGCCTGAAACTACTATAATACTGTTAAGTACACTAAAATTTTTTTTAAGCAGGTATCATTGTAATGATTTATAATTTTTTTCTATGTGCTTTCAAAGACTACTGCATTTAAAAAAACAGAACAATTACTGTAAAAGTTAGTATGACTATAACTTTGGTTTGTAATTTGAAATCTTGTTTTCTACATAAAGATGTAATCTTGTCACAACAACTGAAAGGGGTGAGTACAGAAGTTTTATGTTATTGAAATTAAGCTAGTATAAATCCAAATTAAAGTGTTACAACTTCATGATGTCAAATGTAACCATGGCGCAGTAACCATAAAGAAAAAACTATAGGATACACACAAAAGGAAAAAAGGGATTTAAAGATTTCACTACCAAAAAAAAAAAAAAAAAAAAAAAATCAACATAAAAGAAGACATTAATATAAAAATGAGAAGCAAAAAAAGCTGTAAGGCATATAGAAAACAACACAATGACAGAAGTCCCTCCTTACAAGTAACTAAATGTAAATGGATTAAACTCTTCAATCAAAAGACAGAGGTTGGGGATGCCTGGGTGGCTCAGTCAGCTAGGTGTCCAACTCTTGATCTCAGCTCCCATCTGGATTCTAGGGTTGTGAATTCAAGCCCTGTGTTGGGCTCTACACTGGGCATGAAGCCTACTTAAAAGAGAGAGAGAGGGGGGCGACTGGATGGCTCAGTCGTTGAGCATCTGCCTTCGGTCCAGGTCAGATCCCAGGGTCCTGGGATCGAGCCCCGCATCGGGCTCTCCGCTCTGCGGGAAGCCTGCTTCTCCCGCTGCCATTCCCTCTGCTTGTGTTCCCTCTCTCGCTGTGTTTCTCTCTGTCAAATAAATAAAATCTTAAAAAAAAAAAAAAAAAGAGAGGGAGAGAGAGAAAGACTGGCAGAATGGATAAAAACACATGACCCACCCACATAATGTCTACAAAGACTCAAGACCCAAAGACACAAAGACAGGTTGAAAGTGAAGTGACAGAAAAGTGTATTCTATGCAAATAATAAAAAAAAGAGAGCAGAGGGGCTATACGAATACCAAACAGATTTAAACCAAAAAGGATTATAAGAGACGAAAAAGAATGTTATATATAAGATTCAAGACATCAGGAGAGGAGGCAAGATGGCAGAGGTGTAGGAGGCACAGAGAGCCCTGGGAATCAGAAGCCCAGCTAAAGAGGAGGAAATCAGTCTAAAAGCCGGCAAACGCAACAGCAGAGAGAAGAGAATAAGAACAGCAATTCTAGGAGCAGAAAATCGACCACTTTCAGGAGGTAGGACGTGCGGAAAAAGTGAATTTAAAGCGATGGTAAGAGAGACCCGGGGGGAGGGGCCGGCTCCCAGCAGCCACAGAGCCGCGGAGCACAAAATCCGGAACTTCTAGTCCGCTCTGCTGAGGGACATCGCTCCGGAGGCTAACCGGGGGTTCGGCCCTCGCAGGCACAGTGTGGTTTCAGGACCCGTGGGGTCACCGAGGGACCAGGGGAGCCCGAGTGTGGCAGAGCTCCCAGGTATCGGGGC
>JAQQSY010007539.1:0-10398 GCA_028646535.1 Procyon lotor | reverse complement strand
CCGGGGGGGGGGGGGGGGGGGGGAGGCAGAACCCAACTGGGGAGGATGCGACCGATCTCTTACCGTCACCCCGCGTGAACCTTGCAGGCTCTCCCCTGAGGGAATCCTTCCATGTGACATCGGGGAAAACTGAGTCACCCTGGGTCATGCTGCACGTATGTAGCAGAAATCAGAATTCGGGCTCTGATGTGTCGCCCTTGAAAGGCCGTAGGTGAGAACGGAACATCACTGGTGGGGGACGTGGAAGTGTGATGCGCTCATCTCAGCGTGGGGCCGCCTGCTGGCTTTGTTTCCGTTACAAAGTACCCGTCAGCCGCGGTGGGTGCAGTGGGTGCCCCGAACACAGTAACCTGGTCAAGTGGGGCCGGGAAGGCTGTGGCTGCCCAGACGGGTGGCTTCCCTCAAATCTGCAAAAGTCTGCAGAAGGCCCTTCCAACATCATATGCAAGCTTCATCCAGAGGAAATCCACACCCATCTGGGGAGCCGGGGGGGCAGGAAGTGGCCTGTGAGGACCCAGATTTCCCTGGGGCCTCCCTGGGCCCAGCAGCAAGAGGCCCTGCCGCTGTGTGTGTGTGTGTGGGGGGGGGGATTCACGGTGATTCCCTGGTCCTTTTCCTAGGCTTAGTGTTCAGTGGCTAGAACGATGCCCTTCCCAACACCTTCCCCCACCGTCCCCCAAAGGGGGGGCACTCCCGCAACCCGGTCTCAAGATGAGGAAGGGCTTCTCCCCGCCAGCCCTTGGGTCCCAACTGCAGCCCCAGAGAGAGATCCTTCACAATTAGGTAAAAGGGAGACTGGCCGTGGAAGGGACCCCCCCCCCCCAGTCTCCACATTCCCATCCAGAGCTCATCCGGTGATTTCCCGACACGGAATCTCTACCCACCTACCGAGGTGACTCCATATTTAAAAGCAGGCTTGGGCCAGACATCTCATCGAAAGCCTTGGGAAGTCTGTGGGCTTCTACCTGTTATTTCTCCCTTATCTGCACGGGCGATTATCCCTGAAGGAACTCAAGTGTCTGTGAGATGTCTCTGTCTTCTAGAAATGGAGGTGCCTCCCCGGCCTCCCCCTGAAAGTGTCACCCCTTGGGCTCTCCAAGTGGGGGATAGAAATGAATGATGACAACGACAAAGATCACCCGGATTCCGGGTTGGGGCTGTTTGGACGTCAAGGTTGGCGGGGCAAGCGGCAGGATCTTAGCAAGTTAAATTGGTGCTTGCTCCCGGGTCTGGGCTCACACAGTCCTACAGAGCAGCCACACGGGGCCAGCCCACACGGCGGACTTGCCCTACATCAGGCCCGGCCTTAGACTCTTTCCCCTTCCCCACACGGCTGTGGGCAACCATCAGCATGGCTCCCTAAGACGAAACCCTCTTTGCCAAGCTTTCATTTCTTGGGACCACAGGGGCATCCCTTTCTGAATGGGAAAACAATGGAAGTGTGGTAGGAGTCACAGTGGATTTGGATGGAGGAGCTCGGGGTCTTGACCTTCGCGTTGGCCATGCCCCCACATAGAAGCTGCCATCTTGGTTTATGAAGGTGCCAGGAATCTCCCCTTACTCCTGGTACCTCAAAGTTGGTGTCCGTGCCGCAGCCACAGGTCCAGCAGGGCCCCACCACGCGCAGGACCGTGCGGCGATCGGCATCCTGGATGGAGAACTTGGGGAGGAAGGGGTGCCAGGTCTGCAGCACGTGGCCGACGGTGGTGCCCGGCGGAGCTTGGACTTCCATCTGGAGTGGGAGGCAGATAGGGTCACTGCCGAGCCAGCGCACCCCGGTCGGGCTCTCACAAGACCTCCCATCCCTCTGGCTAGACCACTCGTCACTGGTGTCACACACCACTTGTCACCCTCTCACTGACCGCCCATCCCACCTGCCCGCGCCCGCCCCTCGTTCCCAGCGGCCCGTGTTCCCTCAGTGGTCCTCCCCACGATGGCCAACCCCCCGCCCGAACCCCTCCGTGGCCCCAGCCCTCCCCGCCCACCTCCTGGAGGCCGCACGGGCAGCAGCTGCAGCCACAGTGCAGGGGGCGGAGCAGGCGGAGCACCTCGCGGTCACCGGGGTCCACCACGCGGACGCGCAGGGGCCGGCGGGCGCCGCAGCACAGACGCGCGCAGCAGTTGCTCTCCTCGGCCGCCTGACCCAGGGGCTGTCCGGCCCCCGAGCGCAGCTCATAGCGATTACAGGTCTCCCAGCCTAGGAACGCTGCCACGGGGGACACGCTGAGGCTCAGGCACGGGCACCGCCCCCCCAAGAGCCCATTCTCTCTGTCCCCCACCGCGAGGCCCAACCTACTCCTCCTTCCACTCACTTTCCACTCGCTCAGCCTTCTGGTGAATCAAGATCTGATCGATCTGGAAAGAGAGCAGGGTGGGCGGCGATGTCAGCGGGCTGGCCTGGACGCCAGGGTCCCCCCACCTCGTCGCTCCTCCCCTCCTTCCTCCCACTCACCTGCACCAGGAATTCGAGGCCGGAAGGCACCCCCGGTAGTGGCAAGAACGGGGCAGCAGGCCCCGGGGCTCCGGGGCCGGGCGAGGGGAAGAGAGAGAAGCCGGGCGCAGGGGCAGGTACGTGGGCGGGCACTGGCGCCGGCCCGGGCCCGGGGTGCAGCGCCGGCTCCGGGTACCCAGCGGTCACGGGGTAGGGAGGTGGGGGTGAAGGGGCGTGCCCTTTGGGGGGCAAGTAGCCTGTGGAGGGGACAGGGGTGGATTAGAAAGGGACCCGCGGCCTCATCCCCCTTCCCCTTAGGCCACGGGCCGCGAGGCTGCGGGAAAATGTGATGGGAAGAGGCTGAGAAAGACGGGGCGGGGGAGCAGGGCGGCGGCTCCCGGGGAGGAAGGGAGGGGCCCCGAGCAGCCAGTCCGAGCACATTCCCGGAGGATGTGTTCGACGCCCAGCTCCCAAGTCCGCGGGGGGGATAACGGAGACCCTCAACCTGGCGCCCACTTACCTGCCATGGGAGAGGGGCGAGAGTTCGCGGGATAGCGGGGTGTCCGGGAGGCTTAGTTTTAGAGGTGGAGGCAAGTTCAGGCACAGCCAGACAGACACAGAGACAGACACAAAGACGGACAGGCAGACGCGGACAGGCGGCTGGGCCCGCCGCCGGCCCAGGGTCTCTCGGAAGGCGCCTCTGACTCAGGGAGAAACCGAAACTGTCAGCGGGCAGGGCGGGGTACCTGGGACCCTGGATTCCCTCGGGGGCCCCAGAACCGCCCCCTCCCTTTGTCCTCCCATTCTCCGCGGAGGCGGCTGTTGGCAGACGGCAGGACAGATGGACCCGAGGCCCGACCAACGGCCCGGCCCCCGGGGAGGCCTCCGGACCCTTCGGTGCCCCCCGCTCACCTGAAGCCCCTAGAGTAGCTGGGGTGCCCAGCTCTCGGCAGCTCACAGGAGCTCGTGGAGGCGGGCCCGGGACCTGGCCCCGCCCCTCGACCCGTCCAGGCCCCGCCCCTCCCGGCCTGGGCGGCGCGCCTGCGCACAAGGGAGGCCGGCTCTCCGCTGGCCGTGGACCGCGGGCTGCTCCGGGCGGTCGGGGACCTGGGCCTCCTCGGCTCCGCCGCCCCAGGCCAGGGGAAGCTCGCCGGGCGGGGGTGGGGGAGCCGCCCGCGGAGATCTAGCGCTGCGACCCCGCCAGGTCTGCGGGCGCAGAGGGCTCAGTGTCCCTGGGTGGGAAGCCAGGGCGGCCTGCGCGGCGCTGGACCCCAGGCTCCTCCTCCCAAGGGCGGTTCGGGCCCCGCTGACGCAGCGGAACACCCTTCCCACTCCCTCATTGGCTTCGAGCGCGGGCCCCCGGCTCCCTTTCGGCCTCCCGGGGGCTGCCCCGCTGGCTCCTCTCCGTGACGCCGCAGTCACCCCCACAGACGCCCTGCAACTACAGTCCTGCCCGCAGGAACCCCTGGCCACGTGGGTGACAGGCCGCCCAACGGTGTCAGCGATGAGTGTGCGGCGCAGGGAGGTGGGGGGGCGGGGGCCGGGGGGGCAGGAAAGCCTCCGGAGAGGAGTCGCCTCTCCTGCGTCCTCAGCAGAGGCCCGCAGGTGTGAGGCAGGAAGCCCCGAGCCTGGGGCCCCGTGGGCCGAGCCGCAAGAGAGGAGTTTCGAGAGGGAGGCCAGCCCCGGGGTACGGAAGGCCTGGTGGGAGCCGGGGCTTGGCCCCGGGGACTGCAGGGAGCCCACCGCGAGATTTTCAGACCCAAAGACAAGGTCAGATTTGTGTTGCGGAAAAACCGCAAGGTGCAGCGTGAAGGCACCGGGCTGGGTCATTGACAGTAGCTGTGGGGAGAGGATGCCGCGTTAGTGGGGACAGATAGACGTGGCCGACTTGGAGGACACTTAGCCGGTAGCCTAGAACTCGTTGGAGGGGTGAGATGTGGAGGTGAGGAGTTCACTCCCTGTCTGGTGAGCAGGTCACCCCTCAAGAGAGACACAAGGAGAAGCCGGTTTGGGGGTGAGGGTGAGGCTCCTTTGCCCCTATGTCCATGCCCCTCGGGGCTGGTCAGCTGCTCCCACAGATTTCATTATCATGAGCTTCAGACCCAAGTGCCTAAGGGAGGTCAAGGATGGAGCCAGGCAGACTTCCGGGGAAGAACGTTTCTGGCAGAGGCAACCACAAAGGCAAAAGCCGAGAGGCAGAACCGTGCCTTACTTGTTCAATGAACAGAACGGAAGCCAGTGGAGCCGGAACGGAAGGAACCAGGGACCAGGAAGAGAGGTTATAGGGGCCCGAATCACATGCAGCCTTGCAGACCATTGGATTGGACCCTGAGTGACATGGGAAGGGTTGGGGGGTCCGGACAGGGACAGGAGACCGACAGACTCAATCAGAAGTCCTCAACTCTGGCCACAAGAGGGAATCTTCTGGGTGCTTTACGAAATACCTCTGTGTGGGCCCCGGGTCCTATCAACTCAGCCAGAATATCTGGGGTCAGGTGCAGACAGTAGACCTTTTTGAGAATTCCCTGAAGGTTTTAATGTGCAGCTAAGGCTGAGGACCCCGGTGTTACAGGTCTCTCTCTCTCTCGGGCTGCTTTGTCCGGAGTAGGCTGTAGGTAGGCAAGGGAAGAAGCAAGTTCTTGGGAGAACTAGGTGGGATGGGATGGTGGCTCAGACCAGGGGCGGGAGTGGTAGGTGAGGGGCAGGTGGTGGGAAATGGTCGGATTCCCGTGATGCATTTAGCCGACCGGCCCTGATGACTTGCTTGGATACAGAATGTGAGGAAACGGGCAAGCAAAGTGGACTCACAGGGCGCCCAAGAGGCCTTTCCTGATCGGGCTCTGCTCTTCCTGTTCGCTCATATCCTGCCTGCCCGCTCCGTCTGTGTTCCAGGCACTCTCGTTCTCCCTCTTGACTCGCTCACAGTGTGGTTCGTCCCTTTTCTTCCGGTGAGCTATTCACGCTGAACCCCAGCAGGTGGACAGGAGCCCTACCAGTCCCCCAAAGCAAAAGGAGCCCGGCTTAGTATCTACACGTAACACTGATCAAACACTGTATCAAATTATTTTTTGTATCAAATTATTTCTTTCTACATCGCGGAGCGGAGTGTCTCCGCGCCCGTACAAGGAAATAGCTTAGTGCAGGGAGCTGGACAGAAGAGAGTCTGAAACCCGGCTTTCACTCTGCGGTGAGACAAACAAGGTGCTTCCCCTCCGCTAGCTTCACTTCACGCTACCTTGTAGGACCGTCCAGAACTGGACCCAATGTGCAGTATTAATAGGGACCGATTACCAAGCAGGCCTTATTTAGCTCAGTTCCTCGCCCCCTCCACTGGCAGGGTCAAAGCTAAGGTGTTAAGGATCACATAAGCCATCCCGGATGTTAGGGTCTCCTCCAAGTGGAGGTTCCCTGCGCCCCACGTGCCACCTGGGGTGAAGGATGGAAATGTGGCAGGAGCCCTGGACTGGGAGCTTGGGGCCTGGGGATCCTCTGCTGGCTCTGCCCCTGGCACTCTAGGCCACTCTGGGGGTCCCTCTGAGGCTGTATTTTCCTCCTCACTAAAATGAGTATTGTGATCTTCTACTAATACCCCTCAACCCATGCCTCCTCCCTGGATATAAATGCTTCCGTGGCTCCCCCCTGCCCTCAGAAGAGAGCCCAACATCTCAGCCCAAGACTCCCCACCCTTTCGCCCCCGGTATCCACATTTTTCACTACAAACCTCTCCTGGTCTTCAAGCCAGTCACTGAAAATTCTTTTCTTTTCTTTTTTTTTTTTCCGATTTAATTTATTTATGCAACAGAGAGCGCATGCAGGGGGAGCCGCAGGCAGATGAAGAGGGGAAACCCCAGAAATTCTAGGTTTAAATGTATTCAGATTAGGGGCGCCTGGGTGGCTCAGTGGGTTAAAGCCTCTGCCTTCGGCTCAGGTCATGATCTCAGAGTCCTGGGATCAAGCCCCACATCGGACTCTCTGCTCAGCGGGGAGCCTGCTTCCCCCCCTCTCTCTGCCTGCCTCTCTCCCTGCTTGTGATCTCTTTTTCTCTGTCAAATAAAAATAAAAAATAAAATCTTTTTTTTAAAAAAAGGTATTCAGATCATAATTGAAGATACCAGGCTCAAGGAGATTACCTAAAAATCCTCTCGTTTAGAAAAATGGCCCGTACTTTTTTTGAATGCACACTTTCCAAAAAATTAAGCACGTGCCTCCATACCGCACAGACACACTCGATGAAACACACAAACATGGAAAGCAACAAGGCTGATGTTAAACGACGCATGCATAGGTGTTCTAACTTTCCTTAAAATGTGAAAACTATGGATTTAAACTGAGAGGCAAAGGGGAAGCTGGCGGAGCAGCCAATGGAGAGGGAAAACCAGGAATAGCGATGGAGAAGCAACAGGTTGTGTTTCGAGGACAATGTGGCCAACGGTGTCCAATGCTGCAGGGGCCAAAGACAACGAGATTGAAAGCCATCCATTGGATCGTGCAACCAGGATGTCCCAGCGATTCACTGGACCCTTCCAAGGGCATTTATGGGGAAGAGATAGAATGGGAGACCGGCTAGGGTTGGGGGTGCTGAGTAAACCCGAGTCCAGATCTTCCCTGAGCTCCCCAACTACCTGCCTGGTTGTGAGCCGGCATTTCAGCAGCAACCTGTCCAACACTGACCTGCCGACCTGTCTCCTCCGATCTGCCCCCCTCTCTCTTTTTCTTAGCCGAGCGACGGCACCTCCAGTCGGGTGTATATACCGGAAGGCTCCCACTCATTCACCCCTTATGTCCAGTCCATCAGCGGGTCCTATCGAAATGCATTCTGAACCAGGCAGGCCCTCCCGACCATCTCTTGCACCCTAAACCAAGCGGTCATCTCACACCTGGGCCTCCCGTCTGGTCTCCCTGTGGCCATCCTGCCCTCCTCCCGTGGGTTCTCCATGTCTTCTAAACATATACATCGGATCCTAGCCTTCTCTGACTCTAAACCTTTCAGCTGTTTATTGCTGCATTACAAATGAATTCCAAGTGCCTTACCACTCCCTGCAAGACCCGCACAGGAGTCCGGGATCTGGGGCCCCTCATCACGACCCATTAGCCACAATGGTTTTGCTCCTTCTCCAGTGCACCCGATGTTCTCCTGCCTCGAGGGTTTTGAACTGCTCCTTTGAAGTCTGGTTTGTTTGTTTGTTTTTTAAGATTTTATTTATTTATTTGAGAGAAAGAGAGAATGAGAGAGAGCATGAAAGGGGAGAAGGTCAGAGGGAGAGGCAGACTCCCCGTGGAACCGGGAGCCTGATGCAGGACTTGATCCCGGGACTCCAGGATCATGACCTGAGCTGAAGGCAGTGGCTTAACCACCTGAGCCACTCAGGCGCCCTGTAGTGTTTTGAAGGCTATTCTTCGTGCCTACAATATGCTTCCCCTTGGGGCACCTAGGGGGCTCAGTCGTTGAACATCTGCCTTGGGCTCAGGTCATGATCCCAGGGTCCTGGGATTGAGCCCTGCATCGGGATCGGGCAGCCTGCTTCTCCCTCTCCCACTCCCCCCTGCTTGTATTCTCTCTTGCCATCTCTCTCTCTGTCAAACAGATAAAATCTTAAAAAAAAAAAAAAAAGAACATGCTTCCCATCCAAACTTGTACGTAGTTAGCTCCCACTTCAACAGGGCCTTCGCTGTGAGGCCTTCCCACCTAAGAGAGCACTCCCTCCACCCATGGCGAAAGGATGGCGTCTCTCTTGTTCAGAGTTAAATTCCCTTGCAGTGTAGGTCTGACACCTGATGACCAAATCACAGACCCTGGCTGCCCCCTACATCTCTTCGGGTTCCCTGCCTACTGTGCGGGGCCCCTCCAACCTACCTTGCCACCTTTTCTCACTCTCCTGCCTCAGAAATTCTACCCACCCCACACTGAAGATCGAGGAGCCCCCCGCCCCTTACTCTTCCCTCCCCTGCCTCTGTCTCGGGCACTGTGAAGCATTTTCTGACCGCCCCCACCCCATACATGATGATCTGCCCTGTGTTGATCCCCAAAGTATTTTATGACTAATGGCCCTTCTGTGTGGCCTGATCGCTAGGGCTCCATAAGTTTGTGGGCTGCCAGGGCTGAAAACCACTGCCCTCCGGGCATCTTCAAATTCTCGTGAGCATCAAAACCAGAGGATGAGCTTATCAGAATATAGAATCCCAGGCCCCGAAGAACACTTCAGTAAGACTCTGCATTATTTCAAGCACGCTTTACAGCTCCGATGCCCACTGGTCTAAGAACCTCATAGGGCACCTGGGTGGCTCAGTGGGTTAAGCCTCTGCCTTCAGCTCAGGTCGTGATCTCAGGATCCTGGGATCGAGCCCCGCATCGGGCTCTCTGCTCAGCGGGGAGCCTGCTTCCCCCTCTCTCTCTGCCTGCCTCTCTGCCTACTTGTGATCTCTCTCTCTCTGTCAAATAAATAAATAAATGAAAATCTTAAAAAAAAAAAAAAATTAAAGAACCTCAAAACCAGTCCACTTGAAGTGAAGAGAATCCCCAGACTTAAGACTCAGTCTTAGGAAAGGGAGGGAGTCCAGAGGTCCACAATCCCTACCCTTGCTCCTCCAAGATGAACAAAGACTCAAGTTCTTTATTTACCTTTCTCTTTTAATCCCCTGCCTGCTCCAACTCCCAAAGAAGCGCCCAGAAATCAAATACAAGGAAGCTCAAAGAGCCAAGGCGAGCCAGCCCAAGATAAGCAGGCTCCCTCCCACGGGGGCCAAAGTCTGGATGCTGGGGTCTCCACTCAGAGCCTGGTAGTAAAAGCTGGTGCAGAATAAAGTGGTCCCGGAGGCTAGCAGGAGACCGGCCTGCAGGAGATACAAGGAAGGGTAAGGGCCAGTAAGAAAAGGGCGGACAGAAAGGGAGCGGGTGGGGCTTGGGCAAGGTGAGGCACCGGGGTAAGATTACCCAGAGGGGTTTTCTGCAGTGGGGCACCCCTAACAGGGCCAGGCTGTGTATGAAGTGGTGTTTGTTGGTCTTGTCAAAGAGCTGTAAGAAAGACAGAAAGGTGGGTGGGCGTGGGCGCTGGAGCCTCGATCCCGTTGGGCCCCCCCTGAAGTCCCGGCGGGCCTCTCGCTCAGGCCCCCGCGGCTCAGGCTGGCGGCCGTCGGCGCCCGGGAGCCCCGCGCTCCGCCCCTCCACGGCGACCCCGGACTCTGGGCGCTCGGAGACCAGAAGCTGGGGAGCCCCAGCGCGGGTACTGCACCTCCTTCCCGTAGGCATCCGGAAACTGGGCGCCTGTGGAGGGAGAGGCCAAGGTTACCAGTCGGAGCACCGGTCTCCACCGCCCCGACTCCCGGCGGGACCCAGGTGGACCCTGGCGATCAGGAGTGTCCCCAGGAGGCTTCTGATTGGTGGACACACGGACGGGCACGTCCGGGAACCGAACTGGACCGGGGCTGGGGGGCTTTAAGAGGGTCAGGGTTCCAAGGGCTGCCTGGCACTGCCCACAGACCTCGCCCCTGCACTTAGACGCCCCCCCCCCCCGCAAACTGTCGCCAGCGCCGTGTGAGTCCGTCCCCAGCCCCCTGACCGTGCGCCCCGTAGGAGGCCAAGCCTAAGGCCCCGGCTCCGGACAAGGCACCCAAGCGGCGGAAAGCAGCCCCCGGCCCGGCCATGGCAGTGGATGGTCACGCGCCCGACGAACACCGCCCGGGCCACCCGAGAGGCCAGCCAATCCCGGCCTCCCATGCAAATGAGGCCCACAAGTGCCCAATCCAGGTCGTGTTCATTTCAGCGTCCGGGTCCTCGCCCGGGTACTTGCGCCTTTGTAAAACCTCTGCTGAGTGGCCAAGCTGTGTGGCGGGCGGGGAAACGAGAGCCAATTAGGGGCAGAGGAGACGAGCAGTGGGGGGCGGGGTTGGGAGGCGGGACTAGAGGATTTGCGTCACGGATTGGCCCACTTTCAAAGTTGATCGCTTCTTCTAACACCTCCCCCCCCCCC
>JAQQSY010007538.1:0-10400 GCA_028646535.1 Procyon lotor | reverse complement strand
GCGGCATTGATAGAACACCCCGCCCACCGGCATTTCCTGAGAATAAGCGTGTACTTTTCCCGAGTGCACGTTGGTATCACCAAGATGGACTTTTTTCTGGGCCACAAAACATAGCTTAGCAAACTTAAAAGAACATAAATCATACAAAGTATGCTTTCAAGTCATGACAGAACAAGAAATCAAAAAGATATCTGTAAAGTCCCTAAATATTTAGAAATCCTAAACAACACAATTCTAAGTAAGCCACAGGTCAAAGAGACATCTCAGGGAAATAGAAAAAGATTTCAAATTAATTGAAAACGAAAATACAACATCTCAAAATTTGTGGGAAGAAGCTAAGGAGTGCTTAGTAGGAATTTACAGCACTGAATACCCATATTTAAAAAGAAGGAAGATCTCAAAGAAAAGACCTCGGTTTCCATCATGCAAAACTAGGGGCTGGGGCGGAAGGTCTAACTAAGCACAAAAGAAGTTGAAGAAAGGAAATAATACAGATCAAGACAGAAAACAATGCAGTGAAAATTACTGAAACCAAACTCTGACTGTTTTTTGTTTCTTCCGTTTTGTTTTGTTTCCTTTTCTTTTCAAGTTCTGGCCAGACTGACCATGAAGAGTCCTAATGTAACTCACCAACACCAAGAATAAAAGCGTGGCATCACTATAGATGATGCAGCTTAATTTTATGCTAATATGTTCCGTAGCTTAGACAAAATACGCAAATTCCTTGAAAGACACAGATTGTCGGGCACCTGGGTGGCTCAGTGGGTTAAAGCCTCTGCCTTCGGCTCAGGTCATGATCTCGGGGTCCTGGGATCGAGTCTTGCTTCGGACTCTCTGCTCAGCGGGGAGCCTGCTTCCCCCTCTGCCTGCTGCTCCCCTTGCTTGTACTCTCTCTCTGTCAAATAAATGAGCAAAATCCTTTTAAAAAATCTAATGCAATTTATTGTATTTGTAGAAAAGTGGAGAAAAATCAGAGAATCATCTTCCCAAATGCAGAAAATGAATATGACATATTAAACACCCATTCTAGAAATAGAAAGGAACTCCTCAGCCTGATAAGGGGCGTCCACAAAAAGTTTCTAGATAATATTGTACTGAATGTTGAAAAACTGAATGCTTTCTCCCTACAACAAAGAACACAACAAAACCAAAAAAGCATTGCTATTCAATAGTACTCTGGAAATCCTAGACAAGAAAGGTCTTCAGCTGAGAAATAGATAAAGAATGTACAGACTGAAAAGGTGGAAATAAAAATGCCTATTAGCATATGAGACGATCATTTATAGAGTCCTAAGGAATCTACATATAAGCTATCAGAATCAATAAGGGAGTGTAGCAAGGTTGGAGGATGTCAGGACAATAGGAAAAATTGATTTATTTTTATATACTAGCAATGAACAGTTGGAAATTAAAATTCGAAATAATATTTAAACAAGCGGTGAATATAATAAAATACGTGCAAAATTTGTGTGCTAAACACTATAAAACACCACTGAGAGATATTAAAGTAGTTCTGAATATAAAGATAGTTATACCATGTGTTTGGATCAGAAGACTCAATGTTGTTAAGATGTCTGTTCTCCCTAAATGTACCTGTAGATACAACATGAAACCAAGATAAAACCATTCAGGGTTTTGGTAATATTGGCAAGCTGATTATAAAATTTACATAAAAACACAAAGGACCAGTAATAGTCAAAAGAATGTTGGAAAAGAAATACTAGTTGGAAAATGTACCTGTTTTCGATGATTTATTACAAAGTTATGGCAGTTAAAATGTTGCAGTATTAGCAAAAGGATACATATATAGAGCCACAGAACTGAAGAGAGAATCAAGAAATAGACCCGCGTGTATGTGGTCAATGAATCCCAGCGGAGGTGCCTGATCTCCTATGTCCCCCTCTCCCACCAAGTGGCAGCTCAGACATGAAAGAGCAAGAGCCACGTGGATGGGGAAAGCCACTCTGGCTGAAAAGCTCCATTTCCCAAACACAGCTCGGGAGGTATTGGCACCCCATCCACAAGAAGAATGCCCAGGCGCAGGTCTTGCTCTGAGAGGAGTTCAAGTCAACGGCATGCCCACCCGGTGTTTGTAGGGCATGCAGAGCAGCACGTCCGGTGCCGTGTGCCAGTCAGGGGGCATTTTTATTAGTAGCGGTATTCCTGTGTGATGTTCCACCTTTACCAGATTTCCAGAGGAACAGACCTAGAAAGCTAAGCCAATATCAAACTCATCGATAGAGGTGATGAGGGATTGTGCCCATCCTTCATTCACCCACCGGAATTGGCTAAATAGAACCAGGCAGACAGTGCCACGTTTCAGGGGCCTGGACTGTGACAGCGCCGCTGGAGGGAGCCCGTATCAGTCGGTCACCTTTAAAAATCAGCTGCATCAAGTCGAGTGAAAACGCTCGTATTCTGATTCAGCAGTTTCTCTGTTGATACAGTTGCTCATGTTCCCTAGAAGACGTGCAAGGACGTCGTAATAGCAAAAACGGGAAAGGACCCGCTTGTCCATCAATAGTTGCATTAAACTAACACAGTAAGACACCATGCAGCAAGGATGAAGTATATGCTCTGTGCAGCAACGCGGGTGAGTCTCACAACTACTGCTGCTGCCTGGAAGGAACGAGACGTAAGCGAGTACCCGTCCCAAGATTCCTTGTGCACTGAGTTCTTACTGCTCGATGGCCCAAAATAGGGAAGTCATGAGTATGGATCATAAAAACACTGGGACAGTTTCCAATTCATTATACAAGATGAGCATCGCCTCCCGAATTACCTCAGACAAAGACAAGGCACGTGTGTGTGCCCACGCACGCTGAAGACTCACCTCCCTTGTAAACACCGACGCGGAGAAAGCTATCGAGCGGAACCCGTCTGTGCATTTACAGAGCATTACCTTACCTCAGGAATATAAGGATGGGTCAGTGTCAGAACATCTACTACAACAAGGGTCCACTTTAGCAGGTCCAAAGACAAAAGCCGTGTGATTATGTAAACAACGGCCAAGATGTTTAATACAGTTCGATACTTGATGATAAAAACTCCCATGCTTCGGGGCAAAACACGCTTTCTTCTAGACTTGTTTGAAGTTATCTCCCAAATATCTAAAATCAACTGTGAAGTATTATACATTCCTTTTAAAAATCAGCAAGAAGAAAATGATAAAAATTTGATAAGAATAAACATTTCCTTATTCTTGAGATCCTAGACAATGTGATAGGGCAAGGAAAGAAATTAGGACTAAATGTTGGAATTGGGTATTTGCAGGTGACAGCACTGTTCACTTACGAATTCCAAGATCAGTCAGAGCACTGCAGAGACATTAGAATAAAGAAAAGTCGAGAATGGTAGTCAGAGACAAGGTGAACGATAGTTTTCTTACCAATGGACAATAATAAATTTTAGTATAATGGGAGAATACCTTACAATGGTGATAAAACACACGAAATGCCTAGCAGTGCACTTTAGTAAGACATGCATGCAACTCGATGAAAATGATGAACTTCTACCAGGGGAGCGAACAGCAGACCTCCATGAATGTCAGCCCCCCGCCCCCCATCCTGGGAAGAGTAAAGCCTGACGGTTCAGAGGAGACCTTCCAAGGTCAGAGAGAGGATCAAGCCCCGTGTGGGGCCCAGGGTGGCCAGCTCAGGAACACGTCCTGTGATACCCCCTCCCCAACCCACCCCACACTCCTCTCCTGACCCTGGATTGCGGTGTAAAGTGCTTGTGCTTCATCTTTCATTTCAGGCCCTGTGTGCAGGGGAACAGCCAACAAGTTCACGGGAAGGATTCACACCACGGAGCAGGAGAATGGACAGGCAAGAGCGCACCCTCTTAGCCGGCTGGCCCCGCCTGCTGTCCAGGGCGGACCCGGCGAGCCTCGTCCGTGAGATGGTGGTGACGACACGGCTTGCCTCCGCAGCAAGACAATCGCCAAGTTCAGCATCACGGGAGGCAGAAGCTGAGGCAGGAGGCGGAGTCTAGGGGTTATTTTGTTCCACTTTAGAGATGGGGCTCAGGAGGGGAGGTATTTCCCCCAAGGTCCCACGACCGGTGGGGCAGGGAGGGAACTCAAATGGGTGGGCTCAGAATCTAACCCCCAGTCCCCCACCCATGTCCCCCTGAGGTCAGCTGTTCTTGCAGAGTGCCATCCTCTTGGCGCCCCTCGTCTTGGGGAATGGTGCCCCCGGCCAGTTCTGTGGGACCCCTGCGCCCCCTCCCCTGCATCCCCGCCCTGCTCCATCTGTCTTGTCTCCTGAGCGCACCTGAATCCCCACTCTAGCATTCCCATTGGTCTAAACCAGGGTGCTCCCAAAGCCACACTCTCTCTTGTAGTCCAGTCTGTCCTCCACCCTGAAGACAAAGGGACGATTTCACTGCTACTGGGGAGCCAGTGGTGACCTCATCACCCTCGTGGTTTGGAGCAATGGCCTGCAGACAGACCCCGGCTGCCCGGCCTGCCTCTTTCCCCAGCGGCAGCTTGAACCTCCCGTCATCCATCTCCTGCTTGCGTTCCTCTCATTCTGGCCGCGCTCCCTCCCTCTCGGGGCTTTTCGAGCTGTTCCCTGTGCTGGGATGCCTCTCCTCTTCTCTCGGAGGTTACTGTGCTGGGTCCTCGGGCCCATCCGCGGAGCCCCTCTTGCTCCCCCGTGGCACCGTAGGCCCACCCTGACTTGGATGGGGACCTCGCCCCGTATGCCCCGTGCCTGGCACGTGCCAGCCTGTCCGGCTGCCCCGCGGCGGGAAGGTCCTTCTTGTCTCTCTGTAGCCCCCTCATGCTCTGGACCTTACCCAGGGTGGTAGGTTCTAGAAGCGCTCAAAGACAGTTGCTTACTCCAAGTGCTTTCGGGATTGGAACAATAGGTCTACGAGCCCACGGGGATCGCCGGGACCCACCAGAAGCAGTGGCTCTGAGTGGAAGGGCGGCTGGGGCTCTGAGTGTACTTGGAACCCAGCCCTGGCGGGAGCCTCCCTTCACAGGGCGTGCGAGTCAGGGCGCCAGTCCCCAGGAGCTCCCCCCGAGTTCCCAGAGCCCGGCCTCCCGCTGAAGGTTTTACTGCGGAGAAGGGCATCGCCGCGTCCCTGCGCGTCCGCCTGCGTCTGTGGAGACGCGGGCCTCCGCCCAGCCCGTCCCCGGGACCCGCGCCCAGCGCCCGGCCGCCTTCGGCAGGTGCCCCGCCCGAGCTCAGCAACACGGGTCTGGCCCCCCGGGCGGTGGGTGGGGAGGATGACACCACCGGGGTCACGAGGAACGGGCCCCGACTCACCCGGTACCTGAGGGCCTGGCTGTGTGGGGACGGCTCTACGCACGTCAGCCAGGCGCGTGTGCGAGGAGGGAGTCGACCGTGCAAGGAGCAGCCGTGGGTCTCCGCTCTGCTGACTCATCCGCGTCTGAGCTCCACGCCCACCAGGTGGCTCGTCTCCAGAATTTAACCCAGCAGGGGCTCCGGTCCTCTTCCCCTTCGGCAGGGCTCGGGGGAGGGGAATGCGGGGAGCCCCGTGCGGCTCCAGCCGGACCCACATCTTCCCTCCTTCTCCTCTCAGCGCCCAGGTGGCCCCAAGGTGGCCCCAAGCTCCCTTGCTGCCGAAATCCCCGTCTGGGGCAGGGGCCCTGGCTCCCCAGGGCCAGCTCAGTGACATCTGTCCAGCCGCATCTGGGGGGCCCCACAGGTCCTCAAGGAGTGACCGCTGAGGACAGGAGGGTTTCGCGGCCGAGGGCAGTGCGGCCTGCCACTCACGGGGTCAGGCGTTCCTGGAGAATCCCTGGGACTCACCAGGTCTGGGACGGAGGGGAGTCTCTTAACCTCTCCGTGCTTGAGTCCTCAGAGGGGACGCAGGGAACCCAGGACGTCAGCTGGGGCTCTGGAGGAGAGCGGGCAGGTCTGTAGGCAGACAGAGGTGCCACAGAGCCTTCAAGGAGCCGTGCACAGGACGGGCACTCAGCACCGCCAGTCAGCAGGGCGACGCAAGCACGACCCCAGGGCGATGCCCCCACACCCGTCAGAACAGCTAATGGCTGGAGCACTGAGCACACCAGGTGTTCTCAAAACTCTTGCCCTGGAGTAGAGATCTGCCCAGCTTACGGTGGAGTTACGACCGGTAAACCCTCCATAAGCTGAAAATACTGTAAGTCAAAAATGCATTTACTGCACCCAGCCTGCAGCACATCACAGTTTGCCTCGCTCCCTTCCGCTGCTGAGGACGCTTCCGTTCACCGGCAGCTGGGCGGAGCCACCTCAAATACGGCCCGTCTTCCGAGGGTGTGCGGAGCAGCCCGTGTACCAACCGAACACCACATCCGGGGTGACCCACCATTGTCAGCGTGTCTATTGGCCGCTGACCCTCGGGACCGCCAGCTGCTCGGCATCGCCTGAGAGGACCGTACCGCGGGAGCGCCAGCCCAACGGATGACCCACATTCAAAATCTGAAGTGTGGTCCTTACTGAATGCGTGTGGCTTTCACACAGTTACGAGCTCAAAAAAACAGTAAGTCAAACCAGCACAAGTGGGGACCCTCCGTGCAGAAGGGAACAACCACTTTTGAAGACAGTTTGGCATTTTCTTAAAAGCGGACTATGGCCCTGCCGTCGGCCCAGACGTTCCCGCCCAGGAGAAGGGCGATCGAGGGTCCACGCGGAGACCCGTGCCCACATGCACAAGTGGCTTCATGAAACACGCGTCCGTCGGGAGGTGGACGGACAAGCAAGCTGGAATTTGTAGCAGCGGCTGCCCCTCGGCAGGAAAAGGGGGTGATCATTGATTATTGATCATTGATTATTGATACGCGCTGTGGCATCCGAGCTCTCAGCGTGCCACGCCGGGGGCAGGAGCCAGGACCACGCTGGGCCCGACCACAGGCGTGTGAAATCCCGGGGCCGGGTACTGACCCGAGGAACAGGGCAGGTGCAGGTCGGCCGGGCACGAGCTTCGGGGGGCTCTGTCCCAGTGGCTGCCCTGCGATGGCTGCTCTCCGCCCCGGGCCCCGCAGAGCTTCTAAAGCCTGGAGGTCCCCAGGATGGGGCCCCTTCCGTCGGTCACCACCAGTCCCTCGGACCTGACTTTGTGCCAGGGCGGCGGCTCCCGCAGGACGCACGGGGCTGGTCCTCGGGGACCCGGGGGGGGGATAAGCCTCCCGGAGCTGAGCGGCTGGGGGTCCAGCAAGCCACCGACGGCTAGTGATTCAGCCAATCCTGGCTCTGTAATCAACCCCACAAAACCCTCAGCTAAGGGGCTCAGAAGGTTGCTGGCTTGGTGAGCACATGCCCGTGGGGCCGGTGAGCACCCCAGCTCGGGGGTCCCCCGGCCCCGCTCTGCGCCCCTCCCCCTCCGCACCCTTCCTACCATCCATTATAACAAACCTGCAGCCGGAAGAGCCGTGCTTGCTCGAGCTTGGTCAACTCTTCCCGGAGGTCACTGAGCCTGAAGGGCTCGGGGACCCGTCTGTCCACGGCCGGTGTTGAAGCCGGGCAGACTGAGCCCACAGCGGGGGCGCGTGGACCCTGGGTAGTTAGTGTCCAGGCTGCCTGGTGTGGACCCCACGAGAGTGGTGCCACAACGTCCTGAGGGCAGAGGATGGCTGTGCCCACGCCCCTCGCGGGAGGCCAGAGGGCCACAGATGCTGCCCTCGCCCCAGCCCAGGGCCCACCCCCCGCTGGGTAGGGACATGGGGAGGCTGGCGTACAGGCGGGAGAGCTGGGGTGTTTCAAGGGGGGCTGGACTGCAGCAGGGGCTGCTCTGTGAGTGGTTAGGACCAGGTAAGCAGCTGGGAGGCCTGTGGGCCCATGGGGTGGATGGAGAACGGGAGGAAGAAGCCAGGGAGCGGGGGCAGGGCGGGGGTAACAGGGGCTCTGGGGCAGGACACTGCCGAGCAGCTGGGAGACGCAGCCTCACCTGTCAGAAGTGTCCTGCTTGGGGGGCAGAGGAGAGCAGGGTGGGGGGACCCTGGGAGATCAGGCCGAGAGTGACCTAGGCTGAAGCCACAGCATCGGGAGCAGCACTGGGAGAGAAGGCCATCGGGTCATCCTGGGTCGTTCTGCCCCTGGCACCCGGGGTCCAGGGCATCAGCGCAGAGGACAGTCCCCCCAGGAGCCCGGGTACTGAGCCGAAGCACAGCTGGTGGGTCTGCAGCCCCCAAGCCGGGCGTGGTGGTGGGATGTCCATGCCGTGCCTGACCCCTTGGCATCCAGCGAGAGCCAGCTGGCCCCGCACAGTACCCCAGACACCCCTCGAGGGTCGCTGTCCCCGGGCACGGCCACTTCCGCGAGCACATCTGCGACTTCCCAAAGGATCGTGCCACGAACAGGCCGTTAGCCTGCAGATCGGCGCCATGTTGGGCCAAGGCCGTCCAGCGGCTTCAACGGGTCTTGGCATCACAAGAGAGCCCGGTGCCAGCCGTGGACGCAGGAACCGTCACGGCGACGGCGAGCCCCAGCCCTTGTGCCAGAGCCTGCTGTGTGGCTCCAAGGAGAGACCAAAATGCCAGCCCCTGGCCTCCCTCGCTCCTCCAACCAGAGTAAGCAGAGCCCACCCAAGCCCCAAACTGCCAGCCTTCCAGAACAATCCTGATCCACGCTGGGACACCGATGACAGGGCCACGGCCAGGAGGGGCCCCTCGGGCTGCACCCACGGCCGTGCCCAGGGTCACGCCGGACTCCGGCTCCGCAAGCCCGCTCCTCCGGAGCAAGGGAGGCAGCCCACCCACATGTGACCCCAGCAGACCCCATCCTGCCTCGGGCTCGGGCTCACCCCCTCCGGCGAGTCAGCTCAGGTGAGACACGGCCATCCCAGGTGTGTGGAAGTCCCGTGGCTGCCGTGATGAAGGGCCACGGATGGGTGATTTAGCAGAGATCCATTGTCCCACGGTCTGGAGGCCAGACTCCCGAGGTTCGGGTGTAGGCAGGGCTGGACCCTCCGGAGGCTGGGGGATCCACTCCAGGCTTCTTGCAGCTTCTGCTGGTTGCCAGTGACCCTCGGTGCTCACGGGCGGTAGACCCATTACCCCCATCCCTGCCTCTGTCTTTACGTGGCTGCCCCCCTGTGTCTGCGTCTCTTCCCTTCTTCTTATGAGGACACCATTCATGGGATTTGGGGTCCATCTCGCTCCAGTCTGCCCTCATCTTAACTCGTTACGTCTGCAGAGACCCTGCTCCCAATCGGACCGCACACTAAGATTCTGGGGAAGCCCCGACTCAGGGCGCCACCACCGGAGGGCAGAGCGATGGCGGGCAGATACAAGGACCACTGTCTCCTAGAAGGCCACCTCGAAAACGTGATGGATGACGTGTTGGGTTTGTGTCCACATGGGAGAAAAGGAAAGGTTCGTTGCAGAAAATGAGTGGGCTCGGAACGAGTGGGTTTTCTTGTGGTTCCAGGAATGCCGTTTTAACACCCTCCTCCTCGTAGGCAGCAGGCACCGCGGTGTCCCTGGTCCCCAGACGCTGAGCCCAGGCCACTCCAATTCAACAGCAGCTTCTTCGTCCCCTGGCCGAGCCAGGCTGGGGTGCAGAGGAACGGTACTCCCCTCACCACCACCCCCGGGCTCCCCCCAGGCTGGGGAATAACACAGCACGTGCCCTTCCTCTGGAGGACAGGCACTCGTGAATGGGAAGACCAGATCTTTGTAACGATGTCCGCTGGCTCCCAATTGACGTTCAGCTTCAGTGTAATTCAAATAAAATGCCGAAGGGGTTTTACGGGACCTCACCGATTGAATCTAAGACTTGTATGAAAGAACACATGTCCAAGGATGGGTAAGACATTCCAGAAGAACCAGGTGGGGAGTCCCCTGCTACCTCGAGATGTGTTAAAGCTACACTAGTTGGGACGCCTGGGTGGCTCAGTCAGCTAAGCATCTGACTCTTGATCTCAGCTCAGGTCTCGATCTCCGCGTCATGAGTTCAAGCCCTGTGTTGGGCTCCATTCCCAGCCTACTTTAAAACACAAAAAGGGAATAAAATCAAATGACATGAAAGACGATGGGCTTAAGAACAAATGTCACGGATCGATGTAGGAATGTTAAGTTGCTGTCCTCACCAGTAAGCAGAGCAAACTGAGACCTACAGTGAGGTTGCTGGCACACTTACCAACTGTTGGCAGGGGTGCAGAGGGATTGGGGTTTTTCTGCACGGCCAGTGGGTCTGCAGAGCAGTCCTGCTTTGCAAAATACTTGTCGTTTCCTTGTAAAATTAAAGATATGCACACCCAATGATGCCACAAAGCCATTCCTAGATCTGCACCCTGCAGCAGTGTTCTCTGTTCAAAAGCGGTACTTTTGAACAGTACCTGTTAGGGAGTGAGCAAATCAATTTAGTGGGACACAAGCAGTGATAATGATGATGACAGTGGTGATGATGGTGATGGTGATGATGGGGATGATGGGGATGATGGGGATG
>JAQQSY010007537.1:0-10401 GCA_028646535.1 Procyon lotor | reverse complement strand
TTTTTTTTTTTTTTAATTTTTTATTATTTATTTGACAGAGAGAAATCACAAGTAGGCAGAGAAGCAGGCAGAGAGAGGAGGAAGCAGGCTCCCTGCTGAGCAGAGAGCTTGATGCGGGGCTCGATCCCAGCACCCTGAGATCATGACCTGAGTCGAAAGCAGAGGCTTTAACCCACTGAGCCACCCAGGTGCCCCCCATAAGCAGGCTTTTAAACTTGTCTCTTCTTAGATCGCAGATGCTGAGTAGACTAAAGAAAGGCAAAGAGTGAGAAGAAACTTAATCGTTGGTTCTGGGAAATAGGATGGAATTCTGCTTTCCCAAAGAACTCATGAGACGAGACCATTTGACTTCATCCACGTCATTGTAACCAGGATTAAGAGAAATGGGGGGCTGGAGGTGGAGAAGATTCAAAGGCACATGGTGAAAGGCTTCCAGAATAATTTAACTGGTTATTATTCACTCCTTGCTCTTCCTTTATTTCTGGGAGTCCATGGCTCCTCTCTCCTCTTTGGTTTGACTCTTGTGTATCTGGTCTAGGGAAAAATACCAAATTAGACAAGGTTTGGGTGTGCTTCTTTCCTCATTTGGAATGCTCAAGGCCAATGTTGTTATCCCCATTTCAGCTTCTTAAAGGCAACATACAATATGCTATTCATCTTCATGCTTTTGGCTTGATGCCCTGACACATAATAGTTAAGCAATAAATAAATGATTGTTGAATGAATCCCAGAAGGATCTTGCTCTAAACTAACTGTTCATTCATTCTAGACAGGTTAAAGGTAGTTGGATCTTGAGCTACATCTCAATACGAGCTACAACTGAAGGGTATTTGCGTTATTAACAAAGAACCTTTTTAAACTCAAGCACATTGGCAACTAGAAGAACCTAGTGGATATGGATTTCTCTTCTCAATTCATTTTTATTCTATGACATTATACAAACATTTGTGTTTGGTTAAAACTAATGTGTACTTGCTTGCTTGTGTGCTGCTTTTCTTTAGCTATTTTATCTTACAGAGATATGTTTATATTTTTCATTCAGTTTGATAAATATTTCTGGTGCATCGCTAAATTACATTGCAAAATGCCAGGCATTACTAGACTTTGGGTGTACGATAGTCAAAGGGCACTCGCGATCCTTCCCTTTTGGAGTTAATAGTTTATCAGGGATGAGAGAAAGGATAATGTTCTAGAAGAGCAGAAGGAAGAGTACACCAGTGAGAAGGAACAGCATGTACAGTGAGCCAGAGGTAAGAAAGAGCCTACGTGCTCAGAGTAGAAAGAAGGCCATTGCGGTTGGAACTCAACAAATAGGGGCAAAGGGAATGTGGATTGAAGTTGAATAGCAGGCAGGGGCCAGATCGGACAAGCCCTTTAAAGGTCTGAACATGTTAGGATGTTGCTGGGTGTACAAATTGTAGGCAAGGTTATAATATGATTTTTTTATTATTTTTAAAGATTTTATGTATTTATTTGACACAGAGAGAGAGAACACAAGCAGGGGTAGCAGCAGGCAGAGGAGAAGCAGTCTCCCTGCTGAGCGAGGATGCGAGACTCAATCCCACGACCGTGGGATACTAAACCTGATGAGGTTAACCTAAACTTAATGAGATTTTTACAAAAAGATCACTCTGGCAGTTCTGTGGAGAATGGATTTGAAAGGGGAAGCGGAGATGCAGGAGGCCAATGGGATTCTTTTGCCATTAGCTCAGCGTGGGGGGAGATGGCAACCACAGATGGTTCTGTGGGGGGAGTGGCAGTGAAGGTGGGCCCTTAGACTAGATAGATTTTAAAGGTTTTGAAGAAGGTCTACTGCTGGTGAGACGTGAGAGGGCAGGAATTGGAGGAAAGCATGAGCACTTCCACTCGGTAGGTAGTGAAGGCTGACGCCCTGGTTCCTGGGCTGGTGGTCTAATTCCTATGAAGGGCAAAGCTGGGGGAAGGTGGGTGGGCTTGCGGACCTGAGTCTGCGTGGGTGTTAGTAATCTGAGGTGCCTGTGATTCCTGCAGTTCAAGCTTCAGGCCTGCCACACCCTCTTCCCCGGGGTTGGCGGTGTGTGGAGCCATCCTGCCGTTGTCAGAGCTTGGGTCGTTGTCGTTCTGCAGCCAGCAGCGCTGATGAAGCTGTCTCTGTACAGATCAATTGCTCTTTTGCCTTTTGGGTTGTTCCCAGAAGTGAGGTATATTGGGGTGTATTGCCCAAAGCGGATTGCTGGGTCACGGGAAATGAATGAATGAATGAATGGTTTTATGGCTCTAGCAGCACATTGCCAGATTGTCTTTAGAAAGACTGAATTAATTTAGAGTGCCACCAGGAACTGTAAATGTGCCTTCTACCCCACAAGGCTGCCAACATTGGAGCTTATCATTTTCATTTATTTAGGCTGCTTTAATATAGATAGGTAAGGGTCCTTGGTTGTGCACATGGACATTTCAGGAGTTGCTAGGGATGTCCTAAGTTTATCCATGTGATCATTACCTTTACAATTACTCATGTTGCCCTCTGTCTCAACTGTTGAGTGGAATTTACCTCCTTTACACGAATCTTTACATTTTTGGTAATAAACTTTTATTAGCTGTGTACGACTTACATTTTTTTTTTTTTTAAGTAGGTTCTGATCTTTTTAATGTTGGGTTCGTTGACTCTTCTGGACGTCAGCCTCGTGTTGGTGATGGAAACTGCATCCGTGTGTTCTGCAGGATGTTCATTCATCTTGCATGAGTAAAGGATTGTGTGGCCAAATACGTCCGGGAGATGCCATATTCAACAAAGTCACTCTTTTCTGCAGCTCCCCCCTGGGCCTCTTGGAGCCCTCAGCCCACTAATATTAATTGTGTCTCTGTGAGGGCTGCCATCAGAAGCATTTCCTGAATTTACAGGCCAGGGCTTGGCAGAGTTTATTTGTAAAGAGCTAGATAGTATTTTTGGCTTTACGGGCCATGTGATCTCGGTGGAAACCGCTCACCTGCCCATTTGTATTTTGAATGCAGCACTGGGCAGTACCTAAAAGAAGGGGCGTGGCTGCGAGAAAGTGTTGCGAGAAAACTTTATTTGTGGACCCCGAAATCTGAAATTCAGATTTCCACGTGTACCCAGTTTTTATTCTTTGTTTGATTCCCACCGCCTGCTGCAACTGTTTAAAATGTGAAAGTCATTCTTCGCTTGGGGGGTATAAAAAAGCAGGCATCCGGCGGAAGTGCGCTCATTCGCCAGGGTTTCATACTCGGGGTCCTCAGCATCCTGTGGGACTCGGTCAGGGAAACTCACTCTGGAGAGTGCTTGCTGAGACTCTGCTCCATTTGTCTAAAGTGTACTTTATCAGTAGGAAATCCTTTCTTCTCTCTTGTGCTTTCTCATTTGCTATATATTGTTTATATGTTAAGCCTTTCTTGAAGATTTTATTTATTTATTTGAGAGAAAGAGAGAGATGCAGAGTGGAACAAAGGGAGAAGGACAAGCACACACCATGCTGAGCGCACAGCTGGGCACAGGGCTTGATCCCATGATCCTGAGATCATGACCTGAGCCGAAATCAGGAGTCAGTTGCTCCACTATGCCGCCCAGGCGTCCTTGTTAAGCCTTTCTTGAAGTGTTGGTTGCCCTTGTTTTTTAACTCCTCACCATGCGGTCTGTATTTTGTTTATATTTTTGGTTTTTTAGAATGCTCCAAGTCTAGTAAGAGATATTTCAGGACGACAGCTTTTTAAAATCTGGAGTCCCTGATGCACTTCTCAGGAACTGGACATTGGCATTTTAATTGGGGTGTTTTAAAAAGATTGCCTAATCCCAGGCGCCCGAGTGGCTCAGTCTGTTAAGGGTCTGCCTTGGGCTCAAGTCATGACCCCGGGGTCCTGGGATCCAGACAGAGGTGGGCTCCCTGTTCAGTAGGGAGTCCGTTTCCCCCTCTCTCACTCTCACAGTCTCTCTCAAAAAAACAAAAACAAAAACAAAAACAAAAAAAACTAATCTTAAAAAAAGATTGCCTAATCCCAAGGGAATGAAGCTAAACAATGGTAACATGGTAAGTTCAATGATCGCTGAAATAACTAAACTATAGTTTAGTTTAGTTGAACTAAACTAAGTCATTGAAATAATGATTCATTATTGAAATAATGAATTATTTCAATTCATTATTGAATCATTGAATGATCATTGAAATAACTAAACTATATGGGGGACTTGTGTCATGCATGTCCCATGTGCTTCATCTATCTTAATAATTCTGAAAACAATCTTAGGAGGGTGGGTATTACCATTATCTACACTCTACTAATGAGGAAACGGAGACACGGGTTGGGTCACTCTCCAAAGACTGCCCAGCTGAGACCGGGTAGGGAGGAGCTGCTGTGCCCACTGGTGCTGATAGTTTTGCTTTGGTTTATATGCAGATTCTATTAATTCTTAGTGAGCACAGAATAGTATTTTCCCCTAAACCTATATCACTGTCTTGTTTATAACGTGGCTTCTCCATGTGTGTGAGGGGGTCTTAGTTTACAGAAGTAGCCGTGGGCACGGACGGAAGGAGAGGAAGTCTGTGGTCCCAGGACTCAGTGCCGAGTGCGCATGCTCCTCTGCATTGCAGGTTCCCGGGAAGACGGCATCTGGGTTAAGTCGTGCCTGGTTTTTTTTTTGTTTTTTTTTTTTCCTTTTCCCAGTGTGCCCTGAGCTTGCCTCCTTCCAGTCCTGGAGTCAGCACATTCTAGCCTTGGCGTTCTTTATGTTCTCCGGCATCAACAGCAGTCCCTGCTTTTCCCTTAGCAACAGAAGACTTTTTTAAGACAGGGAAGATAACAGGAAATGCAAGAACTGACCAAATTTATGTAACATACCTAGGAACAGCTCCGTCTATGTTTTGTGGAAGCTTTTACCCTTGGAGTTCTCCTTTTTGTACCCTTTTTTTCCCCCCTTTGAATCTGGAGAGCTCCCAGCAGTCAGGGTCTTATTGTAAATGTAATGTGATTCTCATAATAAAATGGTCAGAAATTCTGGGGGTGCTTCATTCTGTCCGGCTTTTGCCTTTTGATCATCAGTTGGCATATTTTATGGTCACCGTCTCAGGAATAATTTGCTTGCCTTATCTTTGTTATAATTCACAGTAACTGAGATGCCTCCTAAAATATTAGTTTTATGCACCATTAAACATTTTCTATAGCAAACTCACAGTCAGTCTTCCTGCCTTTATAGCTGATCATTCTAGAGCTACCTCTTCTTTCTTTTGAAATTTGCTTTGTCCTGGGGTTTGCCTTTTGGTTACTCAACAAGTATTTATAACCCTCCTACATCCTGTACAGTTTGGGAGGGCACACTGAGATTTGGTGGTTTATCCATTGTTGTCGGTGAAATCAGTGTCCTGGATAAATGAAAATTTTCCAAATAACTGAGGTTTAAACCAGGACAGAACATAAATGACTTCTGAAGAAGAATCTCATTGTACTTCTCACAATTCCAAGTATCAAGTTAGTGTCATTTCTTATAGAATGAAGGGGGATGTTTCAAATTCTTCGTTACATGTGCTTGTCTTCGTAGGCACCCTGCAGAGCATAATTCTTGAAAACCAGTTATGGTTCTGTTAAAACAGTGATGTGGGCTTAGGGTCTTTGAAGATGAAACACACTGTTTGGCATTCTACTGAAGGGTGCCAGGAAGCTTTGTCCCTTGGATTATTATTATTATTTTTAAAAATTTTATTTTATTTATTTGACAGAGAGAGATCACAAGCAGGCAGAGAGGCAGGCAGAGAGAGAGGAGGAAGCAGGCTCCCTGCTGAGCAGAGAGCCCGATGCGGGGCTCGATCCCAGGACCCTGAGATCATGACCTGAGCCGAAGGCAGAGGCTTTAACCCACTGAGCCACCCAGGGGCCCCTATCCCTTGAATTATTATGGTTACACTGTGGAGGCATTTTGGTTTTCTCACACTTGCTCTTATACCTGTGCTCCAGTAGCCTCTTCTACCATCAGCCTTTAATTTGTTGCTTCTGATTATTTATGGTCTGAAAGTCTGTTCATTCAGTCAAGAAACACTTGTCAGGTATATCATGAGTGGGGTACTGGACGTGGAGGCTTCAATAGCATTAGTATGTAAATTAGACTCTCTCCTTGCCCTCAAACGGAGCTTGCAGTCCAGTTGGGAAGGCACGTCACAGCTATAATGTATAACTACAAAATGATAGTAGACATATAGGAAGACAAGGGAGGGGAGAATGGGAAACCTGTTTCAAGTTAGGAAGAAGAGGGCAGGGAAGATCTTTCCCTGGAAGAGTTTGCATTTCGTCCTAAGTCCTATGTGAAGCCAGTGAGTTTTAAGCAGGGGATAAAAGGATCAGATTCTGTGTATGAGTATGAATGCCAATAAAGGAAGCCAAGAACTCAATACTCATTGCTAGACTCTACAGGAGGTCTGAGGGTTCCTGTGAATGGGCTCCTGGTCCTGGCACTTTTTGACCTTTCTTTGGACTGCTCAGAGCAGCTATTGGCTGGCTTTTTTTTTTCCCCTGTAAAGGGCCAGATAATAAATATTTTATATCCGTGGGTACCTCTTTTGCAACTATCCAGCTCTGCCATTGTAGTGTGAAAGCTGCTATAGGCAATACCTAAATGAATGGCTGCATTCCAATAAAACTTATTTACAAGAATAACTGGCATGTGAATTTCGTTTGGTGACCCCTGGCTCAGAGGCTGCTTTGTTTATGATTTCCATGGTCTTCATTATTGAGGTGGTTGGGCAAGAAAGGAAATGCCATCTACATGGTTGTCCCTGGCCTTGAGCAGCTAGTAGTCATTATGGGAAGATAAATATATGCACCTATGAGGCCATCCACAAACATCACCAGCAAGATGTAATTAGACACCAAAATGAAGACTAGAAACAGGAACTGTGAGGAAGAGTTGGCTCACCTGCTTGGAACCTGGGTTTCTAGGAGTAATTGTAAAGCCTTCATAAAGGAGGTGGAACTGGACCAACAGTCACAGACAGCTTGAAGGTTAGAGTTCAGTATGACCTAGTTCAACACACTAGTTTTACACACAAGTAAGACAAGGTCCAATCGATCTTAAGGCAGAGCCTGGGCAAAATCATGTCTTCTGTTTCCTAAATCTTTGCCCAAGTATTCTTTCTTATTCCAGTCTGGTCCTCCCAGAGGCTGAGAACACTGATAATGTAGATTCATATTGGGAGGAGGGGTGTGAGTGAGAGCTTCCTAGTTATGGGTTATATAGAACTTCTTTTGTCCTTGAAAGAAGTGATTCTTGACAGACTGAGTGCAGCATGGTGGTTTCTGCTATCTGGGATGGGAAAGACAGAAAAGGGAAATCGGGGCGTGGAGTGGGAAGGCAAGGAGAGGAATATGGAATGCAGAAGAATGCATGGATATCCTGACATATGGATAAGGAGCTTACTCACATGTCCTCAGTAGGAGAAGATCTCTACATTAAGATGTATCCATCCTGTTGAAGAGAACTGGGCCATCATAAGGAATAAAATAGTCTTTGTATTCTGATAGGGAAAGATTCCAGTGATGAACAAAGGCAAATTACAGAACAGTTTATATGGCCTGTCCCTTTTCGGTATGTGAGACAAAACAAACCCAAAAGTCATGGAAATGGCCACCTTGAAGTTCATGGGTATGTGTTAAGTGTGAAAGCTCAGAAAAGGGTCTGGGAAGATATGCACCAGAATTACCTGTGAGTTTCTCTGAGGAGGAGTGGGTTTAGGTAGAGACACAAACATTTTACTCTATTTTGTAATTGTTGGAATTGTTCTAAGAAGGTTGATTTTTTTATTGTAAAACAATCAAGTAGCAGGTTGGGTAGGAGGCAGAAGGAGGGACTCAGACATTGGAACTGGGGGTTCTCCAGAGGAGTTCTCAGAATCAGGGAAGATTAGAACCAGAGGGGTCCTGCCTTAGTTCATGGGGGCCAAAACTTGGCCAGGGCATCAGAATCACTTAGAAAGCCTAGAAACAAAATACATTCCTGGCTTTATTGCAGACCCACAGTAGTATCAGATGATGGGACTGGGGATATGGATTTCTTTTAAAAAGCTCCCCAGGTAACTCCTTTGATGCTGTGTTTGAAGCCTGAGGCTTTGGGGTGAACTTCTGATTTAGTTTTTCTGCCTCTGTGCAGATGAGAGAATTAAAGATCTTGATCTGGTGGAACCAGCCTTAAGTGCTCTGCTTCCCTCTCTCGAAGTTTTCAGTGACTATGTCTCCTGATCCAGGAGTCTTCTTAACATTCACTTTTAGGTATCATCTCTATTTGTTTTTACATTTTGTAGGGAACATTTTTTAAAAAGGATTTTTATTTATTTATTTAAGAGAGAGAGAGAGCGAGCGAGCAGGGGAGGAGCAGAAGGGAGAGGGACAAGCAAATTCCGTGCTGAGTGCAGAGCCCAATGGGGGGCTCGATCTCACAACTCTGAGATCATGACCTGAGTGGAAATCAAGAGTCGGACACTTAGCCAGCTGAGCCACTCAGGCACCCTGGGAATATTCTTAAATATTGTTTTTTGAACTTGATTTGCCCCCCTCTCCACTGTCCATTGTCCATTGTCCATAACTGTCTTTGGGGATGATGTTTACATCATTTTTACAAAGCTGGAGGACCAGCTAGTGGGAAAGTTCTAGTTTTAGACCAGCCTTCAGGCAACTAAAAGCCTTTAGGAAAATAACTTCTCGGGGCGCCTGGGTGGCTCAGTGGGTTAAAGCCTCTGCCTTCGGCTCAGGTCGTGATCTCAGGGTCCTGGGATCACGCCCCGCATAGGGCTCTCTGCTCATCGGGGAGCCTGCTTCCCCCTCTCTCTGCCTGCCTCTCTGCATACTTGTGATCTCTCTCTCTGTCAAATAAATAAGATCTTAAAAAAAAAAAAAAAGGAAAATAACTTCTCAGATGCCACCCATGTCTCTGTTAAGAGAAAGGGATGTTGCTACCTTTTCCCTCTAGGAGGATTTCGGCATCATGAAGAGCCCAAGGAGCAGGTCCTCCTGCTTTGTAGCTCAGATGGGTTTTGCCATTGACTTTGGAATTGGAGGAGATCTTAGAGGTCCCTCAAGCACCTGATTTTCTTTTAGTAGTAATCCTTCCTTCAAATGAATTCTTACTTGCCCACCTCAATCCTCTTTAGCAAATTGGAGCTGTTGTGTTTGAGGCAGAAGTGAGGAGTTCAGAGCCCCTACCTCCTGACCCTGCCATGGGCCCACAGGTCCACCCTCCTGGCTCGAGAACGGTGTCCCATCCTGGGCTCTCTTGAGTCCAATTTGAAGATGACTAATTTTTTTCCTCTTTCTCCTTCTATAGGTAATCATTCACCAAATCTAGCTGCCCTGACCTCTCAAATCTGTTGCCATCTTCTCTTTCCATGGACCCCCTTAATCCAAACCACCCCCAACTTTTATCTTCTTTTTTTTTTTTTTAAAGATTTTATTCATTTATTTGACAGAGAGAGATCAAAAGTAGGCAGAGAGGCAGGCAGAGAGAGAGGGGGAAGCAGGCTCCCTACTGAGCAGAAAGCCCCGGTGCAAGCTCGATCCCAGGACCCGGAGATCATGACCTGAGCGGAAGACAGAGGCTTTAACCCACTGAGCCACCCAGGCGCCCCTGACTTTCACGTTCTAAGTGGGGTTTTCCATCCACTCTCCCTCCAACCACTTCCACCTTCTGCTCTGCTGCCAGTTAACTTTTTTATTCACAAAGGTGTTTATATGTCTCTTCCCCTCCACCTCCTAATATAAAGGAAGAGTGACTTCTCATTGCATTTTGGATTAGGATCAAAACGCAGAGCCTCTCCAAATTTAACTATGGCCGCTGTGTTGCCTTTGAGGGAGAGCCACATAAACTTTTTAGTGCCTGAGCTGAGCTTCATTCTGCTTCAGATTTTTGTTGTGGGGCTCCCTCTGCCTAAGCCGCCGTCCCTTCCCCCTCCCCAGAATTACATTCTGCTTCTCTGTCCTTCGGATCGAGGCTACGGACTTCGGTAACATCCATCAGCTGGGAAGTACCTGCTAACCTCCCCCTCACAGGACTCTTGTGTTTCTCCTCAGCAGTAATCTCAGTTCTAATTAAGTAATTCCTGTTGTAATTAGGTGTTTCCGTCTGTCCTGCTTTAGAAGGTATACTCCGCGGGGCTGGAATAGAGTTCGCAAGGTTGTGTTGTCAGCCTGTGGCATAGTGCCTTGTACACACGTAGTAGGTCTTCAACAAATAGTTGTCCAGTGCATTCACCATGCCTAGTGTTTGCACAGATCTCATTTCTAGTGTTCAGTCCTTGTGAGATCCCGAGGCATCACTGTTAACTCTGTGTAGGAGCTGGAATTGCCGCCTGTAACCTGTGCTAATGAAAGGTCCACTGACAGAGCCACCTTGTCTAAAGTGGGTTACTTCATATGATGCCAGTAAAGAGCCCC
>JAQQSY010007536.1:0-10401 GCA_028646535.1 Procyon lotor | reverse complement strand
TTTTTTTTTTTTGGAACAATTTTCTATTTTACGGTCAAATCTATAAATCAGACTTCTAAGCTCTACACACTTGATTTAACCGGCGTATGTGAGTGGCCTAATAAGGTCCGGTTTTCCCTCTCCACTCCCTTACTGGGGGGCTCAGAACCCATGGAGCTCGAAACATCTCACACACAGTATGCAACCTGCCAAGAAGCGAGGAGGTTTTCTGTGAGTTTAATTCTGTAAATCCTGGGAAAATGTGCCTGGCGCTCCAGAGCTTGAGATCCTATGGCCTCAAGTTCTGGAGCCCCTCTTCTGTAGGAACTTCTTTTTTTTTAAAAGATTTTTATTTATTAATTGGACAGGAGAGAGATCACAGAGACAGAGAGGCAGGCAGAGAGAGGGGGGAAAGCAGGCTCCCTGCTGAGCAGAGAGCCCAATGCGGGGGCTCGATCCCAGGACCCCGAGATCATGACCTGAGCCGAAGGCAGAGGCTTTAACCCACTGAGCCACCCAGGTGCCCCTTCTGTAGGAACTTCTGAATCTTCTTTTTTTTTTTAAGATTTTATTTGACAGAGAGAAACACAGCGAGAGAGGGAACACAAGCAGAGGGAATGGCAGCGGGAGAAGCAGGCTTCCTGCTGAGCAGGGAGCCCGATGCGGGGCTGGATCCCAGGACCCTGGGATCATGACCTGAGCCGAAGGCAGACGCTTAACGACTGAGCCACCCAGGCACCCCGGAACTTCTGCATCTTCTAAGAGAGGAAGGCCTCCTACCTCTCCAGCACCGCAGGGTCCTTTTCTCTGGGCTTCTGTCCGTGAAGCCAGGAAAAAATGCAACCGGTAGAATTGGGGTTTGTTCCAAGTGTGAAACCTTTGACCTCTCCTGCGTTTCTCCCCCTGCTTTCTTGAGTTTCAGACAGCTCTTGCCTACAGCAGCTGCTTTAGCGAAGTTCCTTGTCCCCCTCTGTGTTAGTGTTCTGTTATTACTGTGGCCGTTTCCTCTGCTGAGAGTCCCCTCCAGAGAGAGGCTGGGTTTCTGCCCTCCGGGCAGCCTCTTTGTTGGGTGCCCGGCTCCCTTACCTTGCCCTGTTCTCCTGTCACGCTGAGCAGGGCTGTCTCTCTCTCTCTCTCTCCTGGGGTCTCTGCCCTCAGCCCATTTTATTCCCGTGTCCTTGTGCTGCCAACTGGAGTTTTCTGTACCCTTCTCCCCTTGCTTGTCCACAGCAGATCTTCAGATCTATCATCCTTTTATCTTGCATGCACTACGGGGCTTTATTATTTGCGATCAACTTCAGGAGGTGTCTTTCAGAGTTGATGAAGCCTGTAAAGAGTCAGGAGGGCTTACAGCAAGCCTCACCTTTCTAGGGAGAATATATTCACCCAGTGAAGGGCTTTTATGAGGTCAGTCCAGCTAGTAGCTCTTCTCATGGTGTCACTCTTTTTTCCCTCTTAAAAGTCCCTTCGAGTTCTTTTCCTTTTTATGTGCCGCCTCTGAATGCATTCCGTGCAGACCATTTTAGTACGGTTCTTGTCTGGAGTCCCGTCTTTTGGTTTGGGGATCTGGCCATCGGTATTCAAATGTTCTTTTTTTTTTTTTTTTTTTTAAATTTTTAAGATTTTACCCATTTATTAGAGAGAGAGCATGAGCTGGGAGGAGGAGCAGAGGGAGAAGCAGGCTCCCCACTGAGCAGGGAGCCCCATGTGGGCTGGATCCCAGGACCCTGGGATCATGACCCGAGCTGAAGGCAGACGCTTAACCCCCAGAGCCATAAATGTCGCATAGACATTTGTGTCTGGTATGTGTGAAACTAGGCGCTCTAAATAATATAAAAATATTCAGAAGTAAAAGAACTACAGATTATATATACATATTATCTCGGTGTCTGTAATGGCGGGATGGATCACGGATACTGTGTAATTCAATTATGATGAGGTTTAGAGTCTCCATATATGTTGGTCGTTCATATGTTGTGTCTGGATTATTCTACTTCATATGGTGTTCTCGAGGCTCACTCATGTTGTAGCGTGTGTCGGAATTTCTTTCCTTTGTGAGGCTAAATAAGCTGTTAGGTGTATATGCCGTCTTTTGTTGATCCACTCATCCGTTGGCGGACACTGGGGCTGCTTTGGCTATTTGGCCATTGTGAATAAGGCTGCTGTGAATGCGAGTGTAGGGACGTATGTCTCTGAGACCCTGCTTTCATTTCTCACTGGCTGATCTTGCATTCAGGCGTACGTCCTTTGCTCGTGAGGATTGTGGAAATTTTCGTTTTTTAAAACACACAAAATATTTTTCCACCATGGTCTTTTAAAAAGAAAATAAAGTCCAAAAATTAATCTGTGGGTCAGTGAGAACTGAAATACTTAAATACTGGCCCGGGAAGCAGAGTAAACCGAAGACACTTACTCCAGGGTCACCCAGGTTTCAGTGACAGAGTTAGTTCCCTCAGTCGTAATCCTGAACTTCCGCTCCTGTAAGTATTCACACTGGGTCTAATCATGAGAGTCTTGTCATCCTCTGCGGCAGAGGACAGGCACAGAGCCCAGCGCTCATGGGCCGGTCTTCATAGAGAAGTCCAGTGACCAGTGCCAATCAAGATGGCGGGCTGGAGCTCCCCACCCAACTGCTCTCAGACTAAGGAAGCTATTTCAGTCTGGTTCGGCAAGCTCCCCTAGCTCCCCTGCAGCCATGGGACAACCTCAGGACAGTTGGCCCAAGTGACACATTCTCAAATGACAAGGTGAAGTTAGATACAACTGTGGCAAGATATTTTAGGGGAAACTCATTGCCCGTCAGGGCCTGCCTTCAACATTTCTTTCTAAAATATAAGGATGGGACTGTCACCGTTTTCTCCTTCCTTGAGGGGGACAGGGGTTAACTGTGATACATTTTCCTCATGAATGAATAGATGGTCCATTTTGGTCAACCTCTTCCTTTTCTCTTCATGTTTTCACCCTTTTTCTTGTCCGTCTTTTTTTCTCTCTCTTTTTCTCCTGTCATGCAGGCTTTGCAGTGCATGCTGATCTCTCTTCAGGCAGAACTTGACATTCAGAGGTACTTGATGAAAATTGAATCATCTCAGCGAGTTAGTACTCCACCTTTTCTTTCTCTGCATTGAGTTGTACCTCACCTCCTGCCTTCTTATTCCTTTGCGTGTGGCATTCTAATCAGCATCCGCCGCTAAACCCGATCGGCTGTCCTTTCCCCTGCTCCCCCAAGCCCTGACTTAAACCCACCAAAGACAGCCAAATGCTTGCTGCATTCTGAAATGTGTGTGCGTGTGTGTGTGTGTGTTTTAATTAGAGTTAATGTTCATGTGAAAACTAATTGCATGCTCGCTTCCAAATATGTCATTTACTTTCCACAAATTGAGCTGTGGAATTGGCAGTGATGGGGTAAGTCAGAGGTCGCGGCACAGTCCTATGAAGAGTGGGGATCTCCATCGGGACCCCCTCCTCCTCAGCTTGCTTGAGGCACAGTAGTCACTGTGGTCGGACAGAAGCTGTGTCATTCGGATTACCTCAGAGCACTGTGGCTCTTCCGTCCCTCAGCTCGAGTACGTCCAGTGTGAGGTCCAGACCATTTTAGTGACGTGCATCTTGATAATATAAATGAAAGGAACAGACACATGCATATAAATAGAACTTAACTGTGTGCCAGCCACTGGTCCAAGAGCTTTACAAGTACCAACTTCTCACAGCAGCCCATGGGGTGGGCATG
The DNA here is from genome assembly GCA_028646535.1 of Procyon lotor. Lineage (NCBI taxonomy): Eukaryota > Metazoa > Chordata > Mammalia > Carnivora > Procyonidae > Procyon > Procyon lotor. Next base: position 6,695 of record JAQQSY010007536.1, on the reverse strand, counting down.
CTGTGGTCCCCACTTTACAAATGGGGAAACTGAGGCACAGAGAGGTCAGATTACTTGCCCAAGGCCATATCATTCTAATAAGTGACAGAGTTGGGATTTGACCCCAGGCAGTCTGGTCCCAGAGCTGGCTTTCAGCATATGACTTATTTACCCACAATCCTCTTGTCTGCTGGGTCGTAACGGGTCAGTTTAGAACTGGGAAGGGTGGGGAGAGATTCCAGTGCTTAGATACCAGGCTTAGCATTGGACACTGTGCCAACTGACCCTTTGGCACATCGCCACCCACATCCTTTTTGCCCCCTCCCCAAATGTGGCCTGTTTCTTTCTCGTCTCCTAAGCATACACAGGTCTGAAGTGTTTGCTTCTTGCCGTGGGGACTCAACACCAGTTGCTTAGGAAGCTTCCAGCAGACTGGCCTTTGTACAAAAGTGGCTTCCCACAAAAGTGGTTCGGTCATTGTAGGGTCATTTGTGGGGTCCCATTCGGTCAGCCTTCAGTGACCACACTTTGTTCCTTTCCTTTTTTTTTTTTTTTAAGATTTTATTTATTTATTTGACAGAGATACAGAGAGAGGGAGAGAGAGAGAAAGAGAGAGAGCATAAGCGAGGGGAGAGGCAGAAGCAGAGGGAGAAGCAGATTTCCAGCTGAGCAAGGAGCCCGATGCAGGGCTCCATCCCAGGACCCCGGGATCATGACCTGAGCCGAAGGCAGAGGCCTTAACCCACTGAGCCACCTAGGTGCCCCTCTTCCTCATTATTCTTAAAACAAATTCTCAGCACAAACTTTTTTTTTTTTGATATATCAGTCAATAATAAGATATATGAGAATTTTTTCAAAGGTTTTCTTTTTTCAAGCATTGAAAGCATACCCAACTTACAATGACAGTAGTGTATTTTGGAGGACTGGGGTATAATAAGGTTGGAAACTAATGTTCTTCCTCTCTTGGTAAAGGAGTCGCACTCGGCCTCTGAGGAGGTCAAATTCTCCATTTGGAAACTGGAAGTCACCATTTACCCACGTCAGGCAGGGTGGACACAGAAAAAGGTTGGTCATATTCTCTCCCCTCATGCAGGGCCCCACAAGCTGAGGGACCCCCCGCAGGATGCAGGGAACCACCCTTGTTTATAGTTGATGGATTCCTGTGTGGTATTTTTCAGTGACCCCTCACCACAACCACATCAAGTAGATATTCTGATTGGTTTGGAGCAGTGAGAGCGAACGTTCAGAGCCTTCACATGGGCTCACTGCCCGTGCATAGCAGGGTTGGGGTCTGTGAAGATTCCGTAAGAATAGTGCTATAAAAAGGAAAGAGGTCTCATTCTAAATCTTGTCTTCCATCTTCCCAAACCCTGATGGGCTCTCCTAGGGCAGCTCTAGAGGAAAAGAAAAAAGACTTCAGCCTGAAGCTAGAACTCTCACAGGTCTTTTTTCATTTGAAAAGCATTCCGGGGACATTGGGAAGGCAGCTGGTGGAGGCGGTGGTAGTGATGGGGTGTGTGTGTGTGAATTTGAGTTGGAAAGTATCAGCAAAGCCTCCTTCTGGGATGTTTCAGGAGGGCCTGGCGGCAAGTACTGGGAGGCATGGTGGCCTCGGACTTCCCAATGTCGCCCCTTGCCCAGCTCCCTGGGGCCTCCCTCACTGCATGGGGGGGCTGAGGGGGCACCTTCAGATCTCCCAGGACAGGCCAAGGGAGGGGCCTCGGTAGCAGGGAAGGCCTCTTTGGTTTCATAACCCGCACAGCTCAGCCATAGGGGCCCCACTGCGGGCTGGGCGTGGGGATGAATTTACAAATGGCTTTGTTAGCAGACCTTCTCTGGGGCCTGCTTAGCCCTTGGCCTTGTGCTGGTTGTCTTTTACCTGCAATTTCAAAGCCTGCTAGCGGGCCCCTTCCCTTTCATCACCATAATAACAGCAGTCCTGACTTGGACACCTTTCATCCTGAAGCCTTTTAAGCGCATTCCTGGCTCTGGAATTGTAAAGGCATCGGGCTTCTCCCAGTGAGGACAGCGGGAGCCCCAGCCTGTGAAACTTACTCATTTATAAGGCACACCTTCTTGGTGCAGAACAAAGCAGGAGGGAGAGAGACTGAGTGATTGATTCAAGGCAGCTTGCGGTAAAGAGACCTTTACCTTGGGTGGATAAACTAAAAATCCGAAGGCAAAACCTCAGAGGAGGAGGAGACAAATTTAGGACTACAGCAAACTGTCATTGGATTGAAGGTTAAATTCACAGTCAGCCTTTCTGCTATATGCGACAGTTTGTCTATGTTCTACAGCCTTCTCATTATGGCACCAAGTACTGTTTATTACTCCTTCGGGAGGTGAAATTATCTTCCTAGTTGGAAATCCTAGAAGTACCATTGTTTTGCTCATGGCTTCAGAAGAGGGGTGTCCATCCACGTAATAGACAAGGTCCACAGGGAAACCGCAGCGTTCTTCATTTGGCCTTTTACTTTGCATCAACTCCTTTAGGAGGAAAGCAAGGCACTGAATAAGGATCGTGGGAGTGTGGGTCTGAAAGGGGTGGGGGTTGAGCTAACGAGATCCAGATTTGGAACTTGCTGATGGTGTAACTTTCTATCCCCCTGGAAGAATGCTGGAGACCGAGGGAGGCCAGCTCGGCCTTATCTTCTTTCAAAAACCTTGGTCTCTTTCTGGCTTTGGAGGGAGGTCCGAGAACAGCCAGTTCAAGGTGTTGCTTCAGAAAGTGAGTCTGGGTCATGTTCCAGGTAGGACGCCAGGCGGGCAGGTGGCGGGTTGGCCTCAAATCCGGGAAGTGGGAAAGGCTGCCCCCCGCGCTGCCCCACGGCCCATCTGCAGGGTAACTAGTTGTAGCTGCTCCTCTAGGCACAAATGTCTCAAAGGGAAAAAAATGAGCAACGGATCATCTGCATACTGTGGAGGGGTTGAAACGTAGAAAATATTCAAGAGACTGTAAAATAGGCTAAAACTTCAGATTTACCTGGAGTCACATTTTAATGAGAGCTCTAAAGTTAAGTTATGGTAATGGTGTCAGAAGGACAGATGTGGGGGCGGGGGGAGGGGGGAAGAGCTACAGATGTGAGAATCTCATCTCCTTAAAAGGTAAAGCGCATCATCTGCACGTCCAGAATGTAATGGATGTCTTTTGGCTCTTCTTCCTTAGCTGTAATCTTTTTTGGAAGTGGAAGTCCACGCAATTCTGGATTCCTGCACAATTTTGCATGGCATGAAAATGAAAAATGCGTCTTCATTCCCCTGTTTTTTCCCCCATGAATCCTGTCCTCATTTCAGGGGCCATCTAGAAGGATGAGTCCTTCTACCTGGAATCTCATCATACAGGATACGCTTGAGAAGACAGGAATGAGCAGCAGAATCTTCAGGTCACCATAGACAAGAATCTTTCTGGATTCTAAATGTTTTGTGAGCTAGTCTTCCCTTCCCCTGATCTGCTCTTTAAAAATACACTTATTCGGTAATTGTCTGATTTGCAAAAGCAGGCTATCCTCAGTTTGGAGAAATAAAGAGGAAAGTATTTTACTCAGGATACTACTATATAAAGAAATCCAGTATTAATATATGGGTGTATTGCTTCCATTTCTCAAGTTATATGTAAAAAAAAAAAAAAAATCTTTAAAAGACCCTGATTATGACTGCATAATATTCCATGGTTTGGTTCCATGGTAATTTGTTAGTGCACCTTCCGTGGGACTCTAGGTTTATTTATTCTCTATTTCGGATGTCATCTCTACAGATTTGCTCCCCGATGCGCTCGTGCAGGGAGTATCCCCTTTCTAATTTTTACAAATCAAATTAATCTGGCTTGGCTTCAGCAATTATTGAGAAATTGATCCTCGTCACTTTGAGGTCATAAATCCTAAGGAGAGCATCTAGTCCCATGAAACTGGGTTAGGTTTCTGAAGTCTCCGGGGGCTCCGTATAATGGCCTTCTAGCAGTGTGTGCAGGTGGGCTCATGGGGCTGTCTGGCAAGCGTCCTAAGCTTGGGCACCGGTTTCAGCCGTTCTAGATGCTACACATTCATCCTGCCTGGTGGGGCCGATCCTTGTAAACAGAATCCAGTTCTCCACGATTTGAAGAACACCGCGGCCATGACCATCACTGCCAACAAAACTAGCATCCTCTAGCTGGCCCTCCAAAGTCATTCACCCCCTTCTTCCTGCCCAATTAGCAACCTTCCTCTTCTCCCATTGCGGGGTGGGAGGACCCCCCTATATTTATTTTCCAGATATCTTTACCTCCTAAGCCTAATCTAGGGCGAGGGTCTTCCTGGTGCCCTCTGACACTGTGAACAGGCCTTCCCCTGGAAAGACCTGAGAACACAGAGGCTCGGCAATTGTTTTGGAGAATAGGGGTTACGAGTACATGGTCCATAATTTTTTAAAATTAATATCCCGAAAGAGTCATCCGACAAAGGAGCAACTGGAAAGCAAGTATCTATGTAGTGTGGTACTTCTTTAAATAATGAGGGAGCATCCTTTTCTGCACCGGGTGCCCTCGTCATTTGTTTTTTGGTATCTGTAGAAGGGGCTTTGCATGGCGGGAGGGGGCTGGCGGAGGGGTTCCGCGCGGCCCTCGGGGCGCAGTGACAGGCCTGCCTCGCCAAATGGGTGCCTGTGGCCGGATCTAGCCGGGGAGGCATCGGGCACTGATTACTTGGCCTCACTGTCTTTTCATCTTTCTGATCTGATAATGAAGTAACACACACAGGGAAGGAAAATGTGGAAACAGAAAACACAGTTGTACTTTGCTCAACTGCTGAATCGTCTGATTTTCCTCCAGACCAAACAGTTTTCTGTTTTCACAGGTGAAAATCATGAAAAATGTCTGGGTACTCTTTTTGGTGGAAAGAGGGAGGAAGGGGCTGAAATACTACCCTTGAAGAAACAGGGTATAAACTGAGTTTATCAAGGGGAACTCATCAAAATAAATCCCGGAGAAAATGTTTTGCCCCTGTGTCCCAGATGAGGAAGGGAAATACTGATTTTTCAGAGCTAAACTTAAGACAGGAGAAACTTCTGAGAATCTCAGGTATGCGCAGTTGGAAGTTGGCATTAAAGTGTGGTTTGTGCAGATCTGTTTTTCTGGTTGTAAGGCCCAGGAGTTCCTGATCACGGAAAAAGCTGGTATGTGTCCACACACTCTTCGCCTGGGACACAGATATGCACTAAACAGTTTTGTGTATTTGTACTCATATCAGGACCGTGTACTGCTTGCACTCAAACCTTCTATTAAAAATGAGAGCTGACTTTTTCTCGTCTAAGTCTTTAACACCAGACCCACCGAAAGGTTTCATCATTGTTATAAAACCATAGAAAAGTAATTCTTTCTTAGGTTGTGTTCTAGTCCTCACATCCACCTGTCGTGTTCTAGAACAGTGGATGTCCTCTGTCTATTCCCTAGGTTGGCCATCAGCACGAAAATGAGCCTGAGGGGAGAGTGGCTTGGGTTTTGCTTCCTTGGCCATCGGCCGCAGAAGTGGTGGGAAGGAGCCAAGGAGCCTTGCGGATCCCAGGGCCTGCTGCTTCTGAAACGCACCTGGCTGTGGGTCCCAGGCTCAGCCGCGAGGGGCAGGTGAGCCACCTGAAGGGAGAGGATGTCAGCCTAGACAGATGCGGCCGCTGGGGTGGGTGTATGTAAGGACGTAATGGAAGCCAGATATGCCCAGGAGAGCTCTCGTCATTCTCTCCCCTCCCCCGCCCAAACCCCGCAGAGGCCTTAGAATTTGGAAACAAGGAGGGTCGCTGCCCCTGGCCGGCTCAGTCAGTGGAGCCTGTGACTCTTGATCTCGGGGTCGTGAATCCAAACCCCATGTTGGACATAGACATTACTTCAATGAAAGAAAAGAATTTGGAAACGGGGAGGCAAAGAAGGGAGGCAAGGGACCGCACTGTGGTTTCTAGAAAGGGCACTAAGCAAAGGAGACGCTTCAGCTTTCCTTAGCGACAATTCTTAATTCTCCTGAGGCCACTGTGGAGTCCGGATGGTGGAGTAAACGGAAGCCCGGGGATGATCCATGCTTATTAGCTTCTAATATTTTGCTCCTTGAATCTCTCACAAGAGTACCGAACAAGTAGAAAGTTCTCTTCAGTTGAAGTCAGAATCTTTTTTTTTTTTTTTAAGATTTTATTTATTTGACAGAGAGAGAGAGAGAGATCACAAGTAGGCAGAGAGGCAGGCAGAGAGAGAAGGAGAAGCAGGCTCCCCGCTGAACAGAGAGCCCGATGCGGGGCTCGATCCCAGGACCCTGAGATCATGACCTGAGCTGAAGGCAGAGGCTTTAACCAACTGAGCCACCCAGGTGCCCCCGAAGTCAGAATTTTAACTAGATTTGAGTCAAAAGCTTCCTAAGTACAAGAAATGGGTCTGAATGTCTCGATTAAATGAACCGTGTCAGTTAATGAGTATGGTTAATTCTTGAACAGCGAAGGCATTGGGGGCGCCGACCCCCCCCCCACTGCCAAAAGTGCATGTGTAACTTTTGACTTCCCCAGAACTTAACCACTAAGAGCCCACTATCGAGTGGAAGCCTTGCCCATAACATAAGCAGTCGAGTAACATATTTTGCATGTTGTATGTGTTACATACTTAATTCTTATGTACAGAAAGCTGGAGAAAAGAAAATGTTCCTTTTTTTAAACTAGTTTTTATTTTATTTTATTTTATTTTATTTTATTTTATTTTATTTTATTTTATT
>JAQQSY010007535.1:0-10402 GCA_028646535.1 Procyon lotor | reverse complement strand
GCTTCCTGCTGAGCAAAGAGCCTGATGCGGGGCTCAATCCCAGGACCCTGGGATCATGACCTGAGCCGAAGGCAGACACTTAACGACTGAGCCACCCAGGCACCCCTAATTTCTTTGTTTTATATAACTCAATTTAATTGGTGATTCTTAGCCTCCATTCTGCCTGGTACAGAAAATGTACAACCTAGTAACTTCCAAGTAGATTCACTAGGGTTCTGTACGTTCTTAGTCAACTCACGTCTTAAATTCTGTCCTTCCTTCCCCCAACCCCGTCTTCCCTTTCCTCTTGCCAGCATTCATGACTGAATTCTGAAGGTCATAAATTACAAATGGGGAGGAGGGCATCCATTCTATCATTAGTATTCTGTCTTACATTTTTAAGCATCTTTTAAGGTGCTGCTTGCTATCTCTTGTCTCAAGTATGTTCCTTTCAGGCAGGTGGTGCACAAAGATGGAAAGTCACAGGCACAGAGATGAGCCAATCTTTGTGATTTCTTGTCAGGTTCTCCTACTGCTGTTCTGGCTCTCTCCCACAGCTAACTTCCATCTCCTTTCCACAGGCAGGGAAGAATCAATGATTGTTTTGTGTCACTTCAGGATTGTGTGTGGATCCAGGGCAGAGCAAACATTCACACTGCCCCCACCGTCCATCTCTCTATTGTTTTCATATAGCATGATGCAAGAGACACTGAGAAACCTTCCGACTGCCGGAGCTCCAGACAGAACCAGGGAGACACAGGTCCTCTTTGCACTGAGATTCATAAGATATTGTTGGAATATAGAGACAGGCCAACAACTAGCTAGCTCTCATTTTTTATCCACTTGATTCTCTGCTTCAGGTCATGGAATTTTTGTATAGATGGTTATAGATAGGGAGCAGAAAAGGGGACAAAAACTAAGCCTTTATGATCATGTATAATTTCTAATATTTCCTGATTTATAACTGCTCAGGGATTTTGATAGTGGAACTCAGTAATTCAGAATATTTATTCTGTTTCACCTACACTAATAATCCTTATACAACAGATGCCCTAGTTGCATGAAAGTTGCAAGCTTTTTTAATTCTTAGACTCCCGTTTCAAAGTTTTAATTGGTCATTTCTCTGTGACAGCTTAGAAGAAAGGATAGCTCTATCTTTGTAGCCTTTATTACACTCAACTAGGAAAAAGTAATTGTTTTTTCAACTTTGTCCCTTATCAGATTGTAACTCTTTCAAGGGCAAGGCTGCAACTTTTCCTTTATTTTTTGGAGGGAGGAGATATAATTTTTATTTAAAATAAAACATGCACTGAAACAATCCTAACATATAAGTGAATAGTTTAATGAATGAATGAACATCTATAAAACCACACCAATCAAAGTTAGAATGATGTAAGCCTACCAGAGGCCCTGATGTCCCTGTGTTACCCTCCTCATTACAAACACCTTCCTTATTTTATGGGCATACTATCTTAATTTTAAAGATTATTTCATTTCATTAAATATATATATGTGTATATACACATACAGTAATTTTAGTTTTGTGTATTTTGAACTTTATGTAGATGGAATCAGTCTGTAGGTCTCATTTCGTGTCCTCCTTCTTTAAATACACTGAAATTCCTGGGTTGTCACAGAATATACAGATCATTAATACTAGAAGATCATGCCAGCTTTTACAAAATTCTAAAAATTTAGCCTTCCAACTGTAGTATAGCCATTTCCATAACCCTAAACATCTCTTAGGATTTGTCAGATTTTTAAATTTTTGTCCATCTAAGTAGGGGTGTATTTTTCCTCGTGACGTTATTTTTTTTTAATTTAAAAAATTTTTTTTTCCTCATGACTTTAATTTGCAATTTCCTGACTACAAATGAGACTGAGCTCCCTTTCATATGCTATTGGCCTTGATTTAAATCTGTGGGTCATTCAAGTCTATTGCTAATTTTTCTTTTGGGTGTCTTTTATTTTTTCTTAATGAATCACAAAATGTCTTTATAAATTTTGATTACAGACCCTTTTATTGATTATGCATGTTGCAAATATCTCCTCCCTTATTTGTCTTTTCATATTATTAAAGTGATTTATAATCAAGAAAAAAATGTACTTTTATTATGACCAAGTGTATTCATTATTTTCTGTATGCTTAGTGCTTTTTAAAGCTTATCTCCCAAATTATGATGATCTTCTCATATACTCACATTTGGATCCTCGATCTGGAATTTGTTTTATGTATGATGTAAAGGAGTGAATCAACTTTTTTCATATGAACATATAATTCCTGAAAAAATAAAAAATCCAATTCCTTTAGCACTACATTTTTTTTCCTTCAGCACTATTTATTGAAAGTCCATCTCTTCATTGCTCTGTAATACCATCTTTGTGAAAATTTGAATCCATATATGTTTAGGTCTATCTCTAAACTTGTTATTCTCTTCTATTGATTTATTTGTCAATATCACAATCTTAATTACTGTTGCTTTATAATAAATAACAACATATGATGGAACAAGTCTTTTACCTTATTATTTTCTTCAGGCATATCTTAATTATTGTTTGTTATTAAATATCTATAAAAATGTTGGAATTATCTTGCCAAAACATATGTTAGGGTTTTGATTGGGATAATATTGGTTCCTTATACCAATTTAGGCAAAATGATAACTCTCTTCATATCCTTTAACACATTACATCTTTCACTTTGTGTTTATTTTTTTCTGTAATATCTTATTATTCTCTCTTGGAGGAATTTCAAAACTTTTCTTAGACTCTACTAGATATTTCATAGATATTTATGCTGCTGTAAGTTGGATTTAGTCGTTAGTTGTTTCCTGTTTCATCTATCATGGCTAGAATGTGATACTAAAAATTTATTGTTTGTTTTTTTTTTTAAAGATTTTATTTATTTATTTGACAGAGAGAGGTCACAAGTACGCAGAGAGGCAGGCAGAGAGAGAGGAGGAAGCAGGCTCCCTGCTGAGCAGAGAGCCCCATGTGGGGCTCGATCCCAGGACCCTGAGATCATGACCTGAGCCGAAGGCAGAGGCTTTAACCCACTGAGCCACCCAGGTGCCCCTAAAATTTATTGTTCTATCTTGGTTTCATAATTAACAACTTTGCATAACTTTCTTTAATAATTTAAACAATATGCTAATAATTTATCTACAATAATTTATAAAAATATATTTAATAATTTTCCTCTTCTGCTTATTCATCTATAGATTCTTTTGGATTTTCCATGAATACAATATTAATTAAAATTATGGTAATAATTTACTATACATTCTAATTCTTATATTTTTTGTATCGTTGTCTTCCTGGTTTAATGTTAAGACTTCAAATATGAAGCTAAATAGAAATGGTCATGTGGACATCATTGTCATGTTCCTGGTGTCAAAGGGAGAATTTTTACTATTCCACCATATAATGTTATGTTCACAGAACTTCATTTGTAGATGTGCTTTGGCAGATCAATGAAATTCTCCTTTATTCTTAGTTTTACACTTTCTTTCAAAAAGACTGGATCTTGGATATTATTAAACATTTTTCTTGCCTCTATTGAGATATTGAGCTATGCTTCTTCTCCTTTAATCTGAGATTTATACGATTTAAGATGAATTATACTAATTTACTTGCTATAGTTAAATGAGTTTTCATTCTTGAGATGCTAATCTTGGATGAGATATATCATCATTTCACGTATTTCAGGATTTAATTTTCTTATATTATGTTTGGGATCAGTTATGACTGACTATAACAGGGAAAGCTCAGGTTTTCCTCCTCTGAGACTCTCTCCTTTGTGGCTCTTACGGAACCCTTCACTTCTGACACTTCTGGTCACCAAACATGTGAGGTTTTTGCCCACAGCAAGCAATTCTCCACAATACCAGCTGGCTGTCCTACCATGTAATTCAATTTTGACGCTATCTTTCTGAAGGCAGTATCAATTCCCACATGTTAAGGACTCAGTACCACAGGACCCTTCCTACCAACTTCAGATGTCAATAGCAGGTAACTGATTACCCATAACTTCTGTCCAATTTGGTGACATATCAGAGGTTCCCTTGACCTCTTTCTCATTTTGATTAATTTGCTAGCACAGCTCACAGATCTCAAGGGAACACTTATGTTCACCAGTTTATTAAAGGATATGATAAAGACAGAGATAAATATTCAGAAGAATAGGGTGAGGTCTGAGCACAGGAACTTCTGTCTCTATGGAGCTGGGGCAGATCATCCTCCTCATATGGATGTGTTTACCAGCCTGGAAGGTTCTGAGCCCCATACTATTGGGATTTTATAGTATGTTACACTATATGTAACTATGTTACTATATACTATATAACTATGTTAAGGAAGTTTCCTTACATAGGCATGATCAATTATTAACTCCATTTCTAGCCCCTTCTGGAGGATGAGGGGTAGGATTGAAAATCCCAAGCTTCTAATCATGGCTTAGTCTTTCTGGGACCAGCCGTCATCCAGGAGCCCATCCAGAGCCTCATTAGAAGAAAAGATGCTCCTAGTGCTCTTATCACTGAGGAATTTACAGGGGTTTTAGGAGTCCTGTTTCAGTGTTGGTTTACAGTCTTGTGAGTTCCCTGGATAAAATCTGAAATTGGCCCTATACAAGGAGAGACCAAGAAAGATATAGGCCACTCCAGATTGATGGTGGCAGGCTTAGTAAGCATGGGAACATACCATTGGCAGCTTGTCTTGGGCAGCTGCAAGATGAGTAGATGTCTGCACCTGTACACCAGAATCTTCAAAGTTTATGTAGAGGACTTAATGTGGTTCAGTCATGGGCATGGTCCAAGTGGCCTCAACAACACTTAACTCTCTCAAGGCCATATCCTTGAAATAGCTCTTGGTGTGGGGATGGTGGGTAGAGTGCACATTCCTGGGAAAGGGGAGATGAGAAGCCTTCACTTGCCAGGGTCCAGCTCACAGACCTACCAATGGCCCCCTCCAATAGTCAGGGATGGGGTCAAAAACCACATATTAAAACAGTAGATGCTCCTAGTACTTTTATTATTCAGTAAATAGCGAGGATTTCAGGAGCTCTGTGGCAGGAACTGGGGGCAGAGACCAATACATATTTCTTAGTATCTCACAGTGACTTTGTCCTTTTATTTATTTTTTTTATAGTATCCTAGTCGGGTTTTAGTGTTAATATTATGCTAGTCTCACACATTTTCCATTTTTTGAATAGTTTATATATAATTAAAGTTATTTCTTCCTTGAATGCTTGGGAGAATTTCTTAATGAAACCAAGTAGACTTAGAGTTTGTTTTTGAGAAGGACTTGAGCATGAATTTACATTTTTGAAAGGATATAAAGTATGTGGGTTATCTACTTTTGTCAGCTTTGATAAATAATATTTGCTAGTTTATAAGTGTAACATCTCTTTTTTTTAGACTGTAGCATCTCTTGTGATGTCACTTATATATTTTTCTTAAGATTTATTTATTTGTCAGAGATAGATAGGGAGAGAGAGAGAGAGAGAAAGTGAGAGAGAGGCAGAGGGAGAAGAGGCTTCCTGTTGAGCAGGGAGCCTGAGGCAGGACTTAATCCCAGGACCTCAGGATCATGACCTGAGCTGAAGGCAGATGTTTAACCCAACTGAGCCACCTGGGTGTCCCTTAATTTTTTTTTTTTTCTGATGATAATTATAAGTACTTTCTTTTCTTCTCCCTTCCACCTTCACAGATCTCATCAGAGGTTTGGCAGTCTTACAAGCCTTTTAAAAAATTATTGGCTATGTTGATCCTTTTTTCCAATATTTACCTTATTTTTATTTTAAATTTTTAAATATTATCCTTTCCCTCCTTCTAATTTTCACAGTCTTACTTTGATATTTTCTTTTTAACTTCCTAGGATGGGTTCCTACTTTGTTAAATTTGATGTTTAAATTTGACCTTTTTTCTTTAGAATGTGTGTGTGTGTGGGGGGGGGAATGTTCCCTCTACTTAACTGCTGTATGCCACAAATCTTAATATACAGTATTTCTACTAAGTTCAAAATAATTCTAATATGCATTATGATATCCATTTTGATAAATAAGATGTTCTTATTTCAACCTTTCTGCTATTTAGAAATAGTTCTTAATTTACAAACACACAGTAATGTTTTTTAAATTGATTTTTAGCCTAGTTATATGGTGTTCAGATAATATATCATATAAACCCAATCTTTAAAAAAGTTATTGAGATTTAAATTATGAACCGACAACATCCAGTCAATTTTTGTAAATACTTCACGTGTGCTTGAAAAGAAATTGTGTTCTGAGGCTTTGGGATACAATGTTCTATATAATTCTTTTCGGTCTATTTGTTTCTATTCCAAGCCTTTTATACTTGTTGCATCTGCTTTGAAGACTCTTTTCCCATATATTTGCATGGCTACCTACTTCAATTCCATTCAGATCTATGCTTATAGATCTTTTCCTTAGAGAGATCTTCCCTCCCTACCCTATGTTATTATCCTTAAGGCAGTTATATCTTTGTATTATATGTCTATTTGTTTGCTTATTATCAAACCTCCCTAACTGTAATATAAACACCTTGAGGCAAGGACTTCTCCCTTCTTGTTTTTGTGCTACTCCCAACACTTTCCAAGTATCACACATTAAATGCTCAGTAAATATGTTTTGAATGACAAAGCAAATGAATTAAAAATAATACCCCAAAAGAACTCAATATGTCTCTCTCTCTCTCTCTCTATATATATATATACACATACATATATCTATAGATATGTATAGATACATATCTATCTATCTATCTATCTATCTATCTATCTATCTATCTATCTATCTATCTGATTTACCTCACTGTTTTCCTTCAATATATTTGGTAGTTCACACACAGGCAGCAGGTAGGTATAAAACCCAGGTAAGTGTGGGGCAGAAAATGGAGCATAGGGAGATCCCTGTCATAGGATCTGCCCAAAACAGGTACTCAGTAAATATTTGCTGTATGAATTAAATAAAATTGAGAATAAAGAAGCATGAGGAGAGAGAGGAAAAGGAAGGAGGAGAGAACAAGTTGTAAACTGAACAAAAGGAACTGATAGACAATATATTACTTTATATCTTCCTTTTTTGTGGGAGTACTTGGCTTCTTTTGCCCATTTACCTGCTACTTCCTGAGGGAAGGGATTACTAATATGATTAATCAGTTAAGGAAAGAAGCTGAGTGCCTGCAAATCTCAGTCCATTCCTTCCTTGAATTTTGGAATTGGTCTCCCTGCAGAAAACGTACATTCTACCCCACTTCTCCATGCATCAAATTTTACAGGGGCAAGCTCTACATGTGTGGGAGATTTGCTATTGTCCAATGCTACATGGATAAATCTATTTAATTCTGGGAATTAACTTTATGAAGCCACTAAAGCTATGTACCCAGGGTAGACTCCCTGAACAGTTCTATCTGTAATAGCCTAACATTTTTAAATCTGTATCTTTTTTGCTTCTTTGCTATTGCTCAATTGCTTCTAAACTCAGGCAGAGAGCAGTTTTAGTAAGTATCTAGACTGTCTATGGTATATTTTCGCTGATGTGCATGATCAGATATTTTTCATGCAAGGCTTTCACAATGACTGAAAGTATGGATTTCTGTGAAAACAAAACCAGACTGAGAAAGCTGAGAGAGAAAAGGAAAAATAGGTTCCTATTTCAGAAGATAAGTCAATTTGGGATGCCAGGGTGGCTCAGTCATTTAAACATCTAACTTGTGATTTTAGCTCAGGTCATGTCTCAGGGTCTTGAGATCAAACCCCACCTTGGGCTCCAACACTCACTGTAGAGTCTGCTTGAGATTCTCTCCCCCAACCTCTCCTACTTCTCCCTCCACTTGCTCTCTCTCTCAAATAAACCAATCTTAAAAAAAAAAAAAAAAAAAAAGGAATTCAGCAAATTTGCTATGCAAGCTTTTCCCCATTCCCCAAATATTGAACAAATATTCAACCATGTCAAATGTCCTCAAGCTGTCTACATAGGCAAAATGAAATGTAGAGATGTAGCAATTACTCATCTAGCAAGTTTAGACGTAAAGAGAAAAAGACAACATACTAATAAGAACATAATAGGGATTTACTAGAATTAATTACTCCCTGCATTCTAAGTTATCATTAGAAATAGTCTATATTCCTAAGTGTTGTATCCTTCATAGAGACTTCTGACCATGGACTGGAAAGGACTCTTGTGAACTCTGGGCCATTCAAGACATGTTCAACTATAGTAGTTTGGATGGACACAACTAGAAATGAAAGGCCCTGAAAGGAAAAGGAGGAAGGATAGCATCCGATTGTGGCCCAGAGTAGTGCAATGCTAATAAGGAAGTTTGGTAGGAAGGCCACTTCGCTGGGAACTTTTTGAATCAGAACGTTTAGTGACAGCAACACCAGGGACAATTGAACATGTAAAGGCACTTGAATAAGAAATTTGGGGGGAGACAAAGAGAGACAATGTTTTACTAAGTCTTATCTCAGACACCTGGCAGTCTCTTAGGTACTGTAGAGACTGTTCAAGAAGGTAGCTAGGTCCCTGTCAAAGGCGTCAGTATACTGTCAATCCTGTGAGAGCAGGGGCCTGCTAACTCTCACTCGGGCACCATATTTCGCTTTTCACATATATGCCCATATGAAACGTTGCATGAGTTGCCATTTTGTTTAACAGGACAAAGTATAAATCAGTTCTGCCGTGAGTAGTGATGCCCTTGGGAGTGTATTTCAGAAGTAGTGGGGGAAATACATAAAGAGGTTAATAACACAAGATATCAAACTGTGGCATTAAAAGTGAGAACTAAATTCCTTAGGTGATAAATTCCAACCAAGATAGCATTTTCTTATCTTTTTCTAACTTATATCAGCACCAAAGATTACTGGCTGCCATCCAAGGGAAAGGCAACCCTGGTTCCTTCAAGAACGTCTATATCTATATTGTGTGTCACCAAACATAGCTTTGAAAATAAATGTTTGATTTTTAGTGTTTATGGGCAGTCAGTATCTGTGGTGTGACTGAGAAAATAGGCTCCTGGAGCAAAATGGTCCATCAGGCCGTTGGGGAAACAGCCATTTGCTGATTTGTTCTCACATTCCTCTCCAGTCCTTTCCCTGTTGCATTAAGCTTCCCAAACCTCCATTTCCCTCTGACTTACAGGTAGGCCGGATTAAAGGGAGGCATCAGAATACGATAAGGTAAGAAGAGGCAAGAAGCCAGGTCTTCCTCTTGTCTCTTGGCCTTGAGTAACGTCCTCTGTAACTCCCGCTCTCACCAGATAGGCTTGCTCTTTGGGGTTCCTATTTCAATATGGCAGCCCCCACCTTGTTCCTACCTTCTGCCAGTTGGCCCTCATTCTAGTTCCTGCATTTTAGTTAATAGCATGTCCTCTTGTTATCCTTCCAAAAGCTTCCAGATGCTGCTAATCTCTGACGTGGCTCCCTCTGTTTAGCTTCAGAGCTCCTCCAACACATGTGTAACTAATCCCCTGTATTAAATTCCCTCTGCTTGAAATATCTAAAGTGGTCCCTGTTTTGTTTTGTTTTTGTCTCTCTCTGGACCTGACTAAAATGTTTAGTGATCAGAAGAAAAAGGGCAAAGTGAGGCTGGGTAACACAGTGGAAAAATTAAGTGAACAGAAGAAACAAAATTGAAAAAATTATTTTCTAGTGTAGGAGGAGGAAAAACGTAACAAGCTCAGCTGGTCAGTTAAAATTTAACACCTCCAGTGGATTCCTCCCAAATCTGCCTCTTGGGAACTCTGCAATCTTAAGGCAAATTATTTAGTCTCCCTCTGCTTTGGTTTCCTTATTCATAAAATGGGGCTAAAAATAGTACTGTTGTCATAGGTTTATTGTGAACATGAAGGAAACTGCCAGCAATGCTAGTTCATAGCAAGTCATTAATAAATGCTAGTTAGAACAGGACCTTTTACCTTTTTAGTGCCTTGGTGATACTTAGGATCTCCTTGGTTATTCTTGGGTTTATTTAAGCTACAAATAGATATGAAAGTTATCTTCTTTTTTTTTTTTTAAGATTTTATTTATTTGACAGAGAGAAACACGGCGAGAGAGGGAACACAAGCAGAGGGAATGGTAGCAGGAGAAGCAGGCTTCCTGCTGAGCAAGGAGCCTGATGCGGGGCTCGATCCCAGGACTCTGGGATCATGACCTGAGCCGAAGGCAGACGCTTAACGACTGAGCCAGCCAGGCGCCCTATGAAAGTTATCTTAAGAATAATATCTTCTAAAATAAAATAATACATGAACGGAAAATTACGTGAAAGAATAAACAGATGTATGCCTGAAACTGACATATTAAAGAGAGAATAAGGGCATGTATTCCATATCTTTAGAGACTACCTTAGGGCGCCTGGGTGGCTCAATGGGTTAAAGCCTCTGCCTTCAGCTCAGGTCATGATCCC
>JAQQSY010007534.1:0-10402 GCA_028646535.1 Procyon lotor | reverse complement strand
AAAAAAAAAAAAAAAAAAGAACCAATCTCCATTTGCCCTTCAGATCTAGGAAATGCAAAAACTTCCCCACTCCTCACCCCACCTTCTGGCTGTTATCAGTCCCCAGGGGTTTCATCAGCCCTTAATTCTCACTCCTTTGCAGACGGTCCTTTGTTAAATTTTCCTCAATTGCCTTTTCGGGTGTGCTTTTCTTTTCTTTTTTTTTCCTCCAGGATATTAAGCCTTAAAATTTTAAGTAATTCTACTTACTTAATTCTACTTCTAAGATTCTTGCAAGAAAATCATCAGAGCTACAAAGATTTATGACCCCACCCCCAGCAGTGGGCCCTGTTAGCTGCATTCTGTTTCCAGGTCTGGTGAATGTTTGAAAAGTAACCACATGATTCATGCACATGCAATTTGGGTGAATTTCAGGTCTGAGTCTCTTGCTTGGAAATCCCCTGTCAATGGAGGGAGCTCTGTTTTCCAGGCCAGGAGGTACAACGGAGAAAGGTAAAGAAATTGGATTTCTGAATACAATCACTGTTTTCATTGAAGCCCATTCTTACTTGCCCCTGCTTTTTAAAACAGTTTTGTTGAGGGGTACCCGGGTGGTGCAGTGGGTTGAGCGACTGGCTCTTGGTATCTGCTTGGGTCATGATCTTGGGGTCCTGGGGTTGAGCACTGCATCAGGCTCTGTGGTCAGTGTGGAGTCCGCTTCAGGATTCTCTTTCTCCCTCTGCTCCTTCCCCTATTTGTGCACTTGCTCTTTCTCTCTCTAAATCTTGAAAAAAGATAAAAACAGTTTTGTTGAGATATAATGACATACAATAAATTGCATGTATTTAAAATATATAATTCAGTGAGTTTTGACATATGTGCATCCTGTAAAACGATCACCACAAACAAGGTAGTGAACCTATCCATTACCTCCAGAAGCTTCTTTAGGCCCTTTGGCTTCATTCACTCTCGCTCCTTCCTACTCCTCACCAACAGCTGATGTGCTTTCTTTCACTACAGATTAGTTGCATCTTCTGAGTTTTATATGAATAGAATCAAACTGATTTACTTTTTTTTTGGTCTTGTTTCTTTCATTTAGTGTTATTATTTTGAAAGTCATGTTGTATACATCAAAAGTTCATTCCTTTTTATTACCGAGTATTATCCCTTATTATCAGTAGCATGCCATTGAATGGATGTACTACAATGTGCATATCTTTTAACTTGTTGATGGACAAATGGGTGATTTCTAGTTTTTGACTATTACAAATAAAAGGGCTATGATCATTTTATATTCAAGTCTTTGTGGGGACATAGATTTCTGTTTCTCTTGGGTTAATACCTACTAGTAGAATGGCTGGATAACATAGTGGGTATATGTTTAACTTTGAAATGTTGTGCCCAGATTTCAAGTCTGAGAAACCACGGGGGAGCCGATACCGATGCAAACGCATGAGGGTTTATTTGCAAGCTCGAGCTTGGGTCCAAGTATATCCGACACAGCGGGGTCGGGACTTGGATCACTAGGTTAAAGGGTGTAACAGTTTTATAGGGGCCAGTGACCTCACAGAAAGTTGCATAGTTATGTCAGTCCACATGCAGGTGGCCAATTGAATTACAATTTACCCTATAGTAACCGTTTGAACTAGCCTGTTACTCTGGCCTGAACTGGCGTGCAAGTTTGGCGGGTAATGTAACTGTTTGAACTAGCCTATTACTCTGGTCACAAGTTTGGCGGGCAAAAGGCAGGGCTTCCATCCTGTGGCCGTTAGGGGTTCCTCATTCCTATCGGCTAACTCAAACTAGCTCAAGGGCGGGCTAGGCAGTGTTCTGACATTCTGTGACCTTTCTCAGGAGCAGGTCATGTGGGGGTTATACACAAGATGGCGGGCGTAGCACAAAATGGAGTTAGCCTTGCCCTGCTCTTTCAGAAAGAAATTGCCAACCCGTTTTCCAAAGTAGCTGTATCCTTTCTGGGCTACTAGCAGCATATGAGAGCTCTAGTTCTGCTACATTCTTGCCAACACTTGGTATGGTTAGTCTTTTTCATTTTAGCCATTCTGTTAAGTATATAGTAGTTATCTCATTGTGCATTTCCCTAATAACTAGTGATAAGGAGCATATTTTCATGTGTTTCATGCCAAGTGTATATCTTCTTTTGAAAAGTGTTTAAACCTTTTCATTTTTTAAAAATTAGGTTGTTTTCTTATCATTGAGTTTAAGAGTTCTTTATGTATTTTGCATATACAAGGCATTTTATTTGCAAATATCATCTCCCAGACTGTGACCTATCTTTCATTTTCTTGACATGAATCACAAGAACCAAACTTCTTTCTCGTTTAAGGCTACATGAAGCCTGGGGCCCCTGGGTGGCTCAGTGAGTTAAAGCCTCTGCCTTCGGCTCAGGTCATGATCTCAGGGTCCTGGGATCGAGCCCCGCATCGGGCTCTCTGTTTAGCAGGGAGCCTGCTTCCCCCTCTCTCTCTGCCTGCATCTCTGCCTACTTGTGATCTCTTTCTCTCTGTCAAATAAATAAATAAAATTAAAAAAAAAAAGGCTAATTGAAGCTTAAATTTCCAGTTTTACTAAAAATCTGGAAACAACTTACATGTCCAACAGGTCTGTATGAAAAATGCAAAAGAAAGATGTGGTCCCCCAGTCTGAGAGCTAGCCTGGTGCTATTGGGGAGGCATGACTGTTTCCCTGTTGAACATAAACAATTTCATAAAACAGCAACATCAGTCAAGGCTACCCTGCAACTGGGATGAATTAATGCAAAAATGAGACCCCTCCATACCTAGGCCAGAACAAAATACGAACCTTGCCCAAATCAGAAAAATCATCAAACATTCCCTGATCCTGGCTGTTTGGAGTGATTGCTTGAATTTCCCTCCCCACCTCCCCTCCCTCTTATACGGACCCTTCTGATTACATTGGATCCACCTGGATAATCCAGGCTAATTTTCCCGTCTCAAAATCTTTAACTAAATCTCCGCTGCATTAACATATTCAGAGGTCTGTGGAGATTTTTGAGGGGCCATTATTCTGTCTATACCACATAATAGGATTACTGTGGGGATTAATAAGAGAATACAGGTAAAATGCTTAGTTTGATACAATATTATTATTAAGCCCAGGCCTAGGCTTTTGAAATTCATAAACTGAGAATTATTATTTGTGGCCTGCTGTGTCATCTTTTCTTTGAGGCAATGCATGCCTCATATTTTACCTGCCACCTGAGTGAAGAGAGGGTTATGAGCTATAAGGAAACTTGGGGTAAAGAATGTCAGTTAAATTGCAAAGATCCATTCCTGCCACACCTGTAAATATTTTCATTTTTCCTGAATTCACCCACACGTAAAGAAGTTTAATCACCAGTGAACTAGTCGTCTTTGAGATGCTTTCCCAACACGAGGATCTTCACATTTAGATCCTCTTTTCTGAGTGAGTATGAGCGAGTGTGGGATCCCTCATGGTTTTTCTTTGCATTCTTTTCCTCTCCACCTTCCTTCTCACCATAATATCCAGGGAGCATTGGGAGGGGGCTCGGGCATGTTTGGGACTCGCATGCTAGAAGGGACAGTTCATTTGTGGTGGGCAGAGTCAACCCCACTCCTCCACAGGAAGGAAATATTGCATAGTACTCCATTAGCATTACAGAGTAAGAGCATTTCCAGGTGCCAGTGAGAGGGGGCTGGAAAGTGAAACCGACATTTGAGGAAGAACGTGGTTCATCTGAGAAGAGCCAGCTGGTTCTCTCCCAGCATTCCCTAGCTGTACTCTTTTGACTGTGCTTAGGCAAGGCTGCAACTCATCAACTCCCAAATGACAAGAAGCGGGCAGCATTCAGTTTTTTAAAGCCAGGACGGAAATTGTTTTAAAATGCTGGGAAAAATGTAAGAATGTATTCCCCAAAGCGAGGTCAGGAAGTCTCTAGAGGGGAGCTGTGTCTCATTTTGTGGAATGACCTCTCAAAATTAGACATATGGACCTTGTGGGAACCAAGGATAGCACCAAGGATTAGAATGAACACTGAGGAAAGGAATAGCCAATAGCCTTAGGAAAGGAAGATGAGACATTAATTTTAAGTTATGAACAGCTGTGGTAGATCTAGAGCAGCACTGAAATAATTAGGAGACACTAATAAACCTTGGCACTTACCACTGATAAAAAATTCTAAGGATTACCAGTCATTGAGTTACTCCAATGTTCAGGATCTGGTACTTCGTACTTACTTGTGTTATCATTAATTCTCAAAAAATCCTGCAAGTAATATATTATTATTGCATTTTTTTTTTTTTTTTTTTTTTTTAGTAATCTCAATGCCCAACACAGGGCTCAAACTCAAAACCCTGAGACCAAGAGTCTCGTGCTCTACCATCTGAGCCAGTTGCATCCTATTCTATACGTACGTACTTTTTACCTTTAGTTTTCTTTATCTTTGAAACTGGAACAATAACATTTATCTTACACTATTGCTGGGAAAATTGAACTTAAATGTATATTCAAAGTGCCTGGGAATTAGTGGGTGCACAATTTATATTTGTGAAATTATTATTGAGATAGGCAGAAAAGATGAGGATATGAAAGATATTCTGATTGATTATTTTATTTAGTAATTGTATTGGTACCTGCTACATTCTGGCCCAATTCAAACAATAAAAATATAGACTTGACTTTAGGATACTCACAGTGCAGGGAGCAAAAAAAACAAACAAAATCACTGATCAGAGAAAAAAGTTACTGATTAGAATTTAATATTATATATTTAGGATAGGATGATAAAAGGTGCTTCTAAAACCAGGAAGCACATAAGTGGATTCTTAAAAGGAACAAATGGGAATTGGGGTGTGTGTGTGCGTGGGATGTCCTGTCCATTCATTTGGAGAGGGTAATAACTGTAGTTTTTTACTGGCAGGGAAACATGGCTATGGGATAGATTGGACAGAAAAGTGAGGAAACTAGAGAAAGGGGTGTGGTGCAGTGATTTAAACCTGGGCCAGACTGCCTGGCTTTGTCATTTTCCAGTTGTATGGCTGTGGATAAGTTACTTCTTTGTGCCTCAGTTTTCTCATCTGTGAAATGGGGATAAAGATAGATCCTATTTCATAAGAATGATGTGACAGTTGAAAGAAGTAATAAAGATACAGCATACAGTACAATGCCTGCCACATAATGAGGCCCAAATAAACGTTAGCTCGTAGTTGCTGTTATTAATATATTGGTGCAAAAGAGAAATGATGAGGGCCTGGCCTAAGGAGATGGCAGTGGAAATAGAAAGAAGGGGATGATGTCAAGGAAGCAGAATGGAAAGGACTTGGTAATGGAGTGTATTAACCAGTGTATTAATGTGGCTTTAAAAGGAGTGGAAGAGTGCCTGGGTGGCTCAGGTTAAAAGTCTGACTCTTGGTTTCAGCTCAGGTCATGATCTCAGGGTCCTGGGATCGAGCCCATGTTGGGCTCCATGCTCAGTGGGGAGTCTGCTTAAGGATTGACTCTCTCTCTATCCCTCTGCCCCTCTCCCTGCTTGTGTTCATGTGTGCTCTCTCTCTGAAATAAATAAATTAGTTAAAAAAAATAAAAGGAGCAGGGGGGAGAGGGGAGTTATTTGAATTCACCGGGTGAGTAAAAGAGGTCTACACTCAAGGCTGTTCTGGTTTATATTCTTCCTCCATGGTTCTTTCTGAGTAGATCACACTATGATTCTGTGATCTTGCATGTCCTTCTCTATAGGTAGTGGGTTCAAACTTCATCCACAAATACAGATGTGCAAGAAATATAAACGTCTTTCTTTCTCTCTAGCTCAATTTAAGTTCTGTTTGGAGTCTTCTCCTTGAATGGCAAAAACATAATTTCAGTTAAATTGGGGTTTCTCCTCCCTTTTCCCAAGGTTGTACTTATGTTCTAGTCCTAGGGTGTGAGATTGGGGTTAGACATTAGATCCTCTGTGTCATCTAGCCAAACTGATAGCCTTTGGAGCTACCATCAATCACCTCATTGGTCCTCAGTCTGTGATCCATGTGGGTGGTGTGTTAACTCACCTCTCAAGCTCATTCTTATAGGGCTTTGGGTTCCAGGTCCCCCTTCTTGGGCAGTAGCACTTACTCTGCTTCTCAGTCAGGTGCTCCCATGACATGCTGGGCAGTGGAAAACTCTACAAGGTGTTGGGGTTATTTGTCACTTCTGTGACCTTTTGAGCACACACAAGGCATTCCACAGATTCTGCACCACATTGGGGCAGGCGGGTAAGGTTATCTAAAGTGCTTGTTCTTCTCTAGGGTCTTGCCACCTGTAGAACTTTAAGTCTGTTCTTGACTCTCCAAAACCTCTCCAGAATTTCTGTATAGACTCCAGCAGGTCTCAATTCAACCTGAGGGATAGAGTGAGGAAGTGCAAGATGCTCTTTCTCAAGGACCCCAAGCTTTTAAGCTCTTACTGCTTCCCTCTTCAGATTCTCCTCTCCTACCTTCCAGGCCTGAAGCCAGGTTCTTATCTTTGTTTCCTTTCTTCTTTTTCTTTTTCTTTTCAAAAAACTGCCAGAGTCTGTACAGTTTCCCTTAGGGCCTAGGTTTTGAAACTCAAAAGCTAGGAAGAAGCTCTTTTAAAAATCTGCTTTCTTCTGTAACACCCCTTCCCTAAGGCAATAAAGGAGGGGAATGCTAAAAGTTGGGAAAGTGTCAAAGAAAAGTAATCTATTGATACTTCATAGATATCATGCCACCACATTTTAAACAGAGTCATCAGGCAATAACCTACAATCTCTCTCTCTCTCTTTTTTTTAATAACCTACAATCTCTTTTTTCTTTAGTCTTTGAAAGTCTTTTATCTTTTCTCTAGTTGACAGATATGTTGTGTGTAATTTTGATATTCTTTTGACTTACTGATTCCAGACATGTAGTGCCGAATGTTACTGATGCAGAAGTCTCTCAAAGAGAAGATGAAGCCATCAAAGAGAAGATGAATACCCCAAATTAGGGTAGGGATCAAAAATGGACTTCTCCCTCAGTATTACCTTAGTGACGTAGGGTGGGACAGGCTGAAGTTGAGAAATGCCTATAGAAGGCTGAGATGGGAGATGGGATTTGTCTCTAGTTAGACAAGAAGGAGCATATACACTGGTGTGCCTAGGATATTCCAACTTTATGTTACATTTTTTTATGTGCCATCTAATCAGTGCCCCTTTCTCAAAACCGTCATGGCTTAGACCATAAAACTATGTGGCCACCCTCTTTCTAGCTTTGTATAAGCCTGTTAGAATGTTCCCATTTGCAGCTAAGCTAGAGACACCAAAAGCCGTAGTTACCAAGACTTTTCCTGATATAATGAAATCAAAATCACCAAAGAGTCTAAGATCAAAAAGGGTCTTTGTTTTTAATTCTAGGACTATGTAAGTCAACAATTACTTTGATATAAAAAATAATAATTTCAATATAAATGAATAAAGGTATACTATTTAGCCATTTCCCTTTTGTTTCGATATTCACATATATCACTGTGGTTTCATTCATCTTTTTGCCCATTCAATTTGTAGTGGCAAAGAGAATCTCAAATCATCTGCTGTTCTATGTTTCATACCAACATTTTTAGAGTTTTTAATTATCCCTGAGTAAAATAAAAACATATGTTGCCTATAAAATGTTCTACTTTTCAACTGTTGATGTGATTTTCCACTACCTAGGACAGTTTCTAGAGAAATTGTCAAATTTGTATGTTATCTATAGATGGCATATATGTATGTGTATTTGACGTCCTATGAAATTGATTAGATTCTGAAGACCAAAAATAAGAGACCTGAAGCCATGATGATTTCCAGTAAGCACAAATTCCCTGCTGCTGTCCACTTCTCTGATCCTCTATAGTGTCTCTTGTCTTCTTAGGAGATCAGGTTGTCAAGAGTAGTTGGAGAGTCAAGAAGTCAAGAGGCATCCTAGAACCTAATGCACTAACTCTAGAGTTAAGAACAACCCCCTTTCTTCTTTTGTTTTTGCGCACATGGCATTTTAGTTCCTCTTTCAAATGTCTCACTTTACCTGTATGGTATAAAGGTCACTCTTTCTAAAAATTTTTTATTTAAATTCGATTTAATTAACATACACTGTATTATTAGTTTCAAATTCTAATTCAGAATTAGAATTCAGTGATTCATCAGTTGCATATAACCCACAGTGCTCATTACATCGTGTGCCCTTCTTAATGCCCATCACCTGGTTACCCCATTTCCCCATCCACCTCCCCTCCAGCAACCCTCATTTTGTTCCCTATAGTTAAGAGTCTCTTATGGTTTGCTTCCCTCTCTGTTTTCCTCTTATTTTATTTTTCCTTTCCTTCCCCTATGTTCATCTGTTTTGTTTCTTAAATTCCACATGGTATTTGTCTTTCTCTGAGTGACTTATTTTGCTGAGCATAATACCCTATAGTTCCATCCACGTCATTGAAATGGCCAACTTTCATCCTTTTGATAACCAAGTAATATTCCATCGTGTATGTATAACACATCTTCTTTATCCTCATCTATTGATGGACATCTGGGCTCTTTCCTTATTTTGGCAATTGTTAACATTGCTGCTGTAAATATTGGGGTACATGTGCCCTTTTGAAACATTCTTTATTTGCTTTGGATAAATACCTAGTAGTGCAATTACTGAGTCATAGGGTAGTTCTATTTTCAACTTTTGAAGAACTTCCATACTGTTTTCCAGACTGGCTACACCAGTTGGCATGACTCTTTTTTTTCTTTCTTTCTTTTTTTTTTTTAAGATTTTATTTATTTGACAGAGAGAAACACAGCAAGAGAGGGAACACAAGCAGAGGGAATGGTAGCGGGAGAAGCAGGCTTCCCGCAGAGCAGAGAGCCCTATGCGGGGCTCGATCCAAGGACCCTGGGATCTGACCTGGGCTGAAGGCAGACACTTAATGACTGAGCCACCCAGGCGCCCCTGGCATGACTCTTGATGGAGAAATATATTGACCCTATTTCTGTCAAATTTATACAGGCTTAATAGCCAAACAATTTTGAGAGATTCTGTGAACATTGTGAAATAATTTATTTTTTCATTATTTATTTCAAAACATTTCAAAAATAAAATGTAATCGTTCTTTGCTTTGGGGAACTTGTAGAACATGGCCAAGTGGATAAATATTTTAAAATTGTGAATAATGTAATGAAACTGGATAATGTAACTTATAATCAAACTGTTATCAGGACAAACATATAAAAATAATATGAGTGATTTTTTTTAAATGAGGTATACCCTAGTACTTTATTATCTTTTGGTTATTAAGTTATCACTAGAGGCCATTAGAAACATGAAGGAATTCAGTTATTCCTGCAGGTCATGTGTTGAGTAAATAAAATACTTCAATTTCTTACCGAAGAGACAGGAAAAGTGAAGATCTGATGAAGCCCTCATTAAATGATTGTTGCCAGAGTTTTAAAGATTTGGGGGAAACTCTCAGGAGATAAAAGATTCTGCCTAGGGGGAAGGGATGAGAAATTAGAATAGATGGCATATTTTCCATTGAAAAAAGACCGGAAGAATTGTTTTATAGGCTAAGTGAAGTGAAGTTCTGTTGGACTTTTCTGATGCTTTGCAACATTGGAATCTGGGACAGTAGAAAGAATAAAGTAGGGAACACATGGGTTCAACAGATGGGCTGGTAGGCCAAAGAAGCCTGGCCTTTTAGTTAAATTGTGTAGAATGAGGTAAACATTGGTGAAGAAAAGGTAAAGCCTAGTGCTTGTAAAAAACAAGTGGAAGGAAGATTATATGACAATGTCTTTGTGATGATTAGCTTTAATCATGACAACATACCGGTGATAGCAATACTAGTCATCTTTTCTGAGTCCCTATAGAGGGCCTATAAAGCACCAACAAATTGCCAGGCACTCTGCAAGGTGCTTTTTCATGCATTAAATCCTCACAACTGTCCATGATAATGTAACCTGAGGTTTTCTGGCTCTTGGTCTTACCTACTAATGTTCTTCAAAGCCTCCTCTTTCCCCCAAAGTATTTTTGGGAGTTCTTAGATGGGGCCGTATGTGCATTCCCAGAGGAGCCCAGCCCGTAGCCATCTTTGCTGGCTCCCCCTGTGTCTGCCATGCACGTGCTGCTGCAGAGTGCTGAGCGCTCGTCCTGCTTCCTCAGGGCTTTGGTGAGAGCCTTGCCATTGTCCTCCATGGCTGCTTCTACTAAGAACCACTGACTGTCCTGGGTATCACTATCAATTCTATTGGCTACTAATGCTGACTGCCTGAGTCTTGAGGGTTTCCAAGTTACATGAGCCAAGATAATTTCTTTGCCCAATGGGCCAACAATTTTCTGGAAGCCCAGAAATCTTTCCTTTGCAAAGAGTTCTGTAGCTCAGATAGGGAACAGCAAAATGTTCCAGAATCAAGGCTTGTGTGATGAAATGAAACCAAGGC
>JAQQSY010007533.1:0-10402 GCA_028646535.1 Procyon lotor | reverse complement strand
AAGGAAGGAAGGAAGGAAGGAAGGAAGGAAGGAAGGAAGGAAGGAAGGAAGGAAGGAAAGAAGGAAGGGAGGGAGGAAGGAGGAAGGGAAGGAAGGAAAGAAATCTAAGAAACACAGAACGATATGAAACATAAAAGGGGGCATCTATTTAAGAAGAGGAAGGCAAGATGACAGGGATTGAGAAAGATGTGTAATCCATGAAGAATGAAGATTGCATGTGATTGCTTAGGGGTGGGAGAGAATAATTTATACCAGAACCTGATACATTTAACAGTTTATTATAGCTCTCTTACAATTAAAAGAAAAGTAAAGAATGAAATAAGCCTGAACAAATGAGCAGGGCATTCAACTCAGGAAAAAATAGATAATACAATTTTTTTTGAGCATGAGCTTTATTTGAAGGTTGATAAGTAGGTGTTCTTTTTAGGCAAGAAGTAACATAGAGGATTTTGTTTTACAATCTCACTTTAGGGCACCTGGGTGACTCAATCAATTATGCATCTGCCTTTGGCTCAGGTCATGATCCAGGGGAACTGGTCAGCAAGCTACTCCTCCCTCTCCTTCTGCTGCTCTCCCCATTTGAGATCTCTCTATTGCCTTCTTTCTCAAATAAATAAATAAATATCTTTTTTAAAAAAAAAAAAAGGAAAGAAAGAAAATCAGTTTGTCCACTGTGGAGTAAAGAAATCGAACATGGTTATGACTAGAGATAGTGAAACTAGTTAAGAGCTTTCACAGTAATCCACTTTAATCGACCATAAAAATTGAATTGACAAAACTTTCAAATTGGTAGCTCGAGGAAGTGAAAAAAAAAGGGGGGCGTGAGTGAAAACTGATGCTCTGATTTAGGTTAGACCAGGTGGGTAGTGGCACTCGCTGTGCCCAAAGGTCAATAGAGGGAAGCTTTGGTGAAAGGTTAATGTGTTAAATTTATTTTTTTGTTGTTTTTATGTTTGTTTGGGTTTTTGGGCTTTTTCCCCAAATATGTTTATTTTATTTTTTCAGTGTTACAAGATTAATTGTTCGTGCACCACACCCAGTGCTTCATGCAATACATGCCCTCCTCAATACCCACCACCAGGCTCACCAGCCCCCCACTCCCTCCCCTCCAATACCCTCAGTTTGTTGCTCAGAATCCACAGTCTCTCATTTAAATATGCTGATTTTGAAGTGCAAGTGGAGAGTTAGGTGTAGATTTCCAATGTAATTCTCAATACAAGAAAGATGAAGCAGAGATATCTGTGAGTTTGAAAGGAAACTTGACTAGGCACTTCGCATTCTGGAATTGTGCACAGGAATTACACCAAAACGTAGAAGAAATTTTGCAAAGGTCATCCTAATAAAATTTGCCACGTTATTGCCTCCCTCCTCACTCTACCGAAATGAACTAGCAAATAAGACTTCCCCAAGAGATTGAAGAATGTTAAGGTATACCCAAATGACATTGAAAGTGCCTCAGAAAAATGCAGCAACCTTCTTTATAAAAACAAGACACTAGTTCAGGATAAAACTTGATCAGGTTTTAAAGATAACTAAACAGAGGCAAGACCATACACAGGCAAACAAAATCCATTGAGGTCTACGAAAATATTCCATAGGAAAAAAAAAAAAAAGAACATACAATATGAAAGATTCACTACAGAAAACATAAGGAAATTTCAGATGGCATATGCTTTATAATCTTGATAAAAT
Source organism: Procyon lotor (assembly GCA_028646535.1). Classification (NCBI taxonomy): domain Eukaryota; kingdom Metazoa; phylum Chordata; class Mammalia; order Carnivora; family Procyonidae; genus Procyon; species Procyon lotor. The sequence continues at coordinate 8,710 of JAQQSY010007533.1, read as the reverse complement.
ATAATTATTGGAAAATAAGGAAGGAAAGGGAATATGATAAGTCGACAGCAGCAGGGAATTAATAGTGAATTGGATTATAAGCAACCAGATATTTAAGTGAATTGAAGTAAGATATTTATGGAGCATTTTTTAATGCTGGCTATTATAACGAAGACTTTAAAACCATATTTGGAAATAATGTGTTCTTTTGGAGGGATGACCCAATAATATTTGAAGGTCTATAATTATTCTCAGTAATCAGTCCATATATGTAAATAGAGTATTTGGATATATTTAAAAAATATTAAATGACAATATTGTTTAGATTTCTGTTACTAAACAGGGAGAGCCCAAAGAATTTTATGCATAATTCTCTTCTCCTCTCCTTATCCATAAAAAGACTTGAAAAATTCCTGACTCCAAACTTCTCAGAGAGCTGAGCTACACCTCACCTCGCCTCACCCTGTGCTTAACGGCTATGGTGGCACTTGCCGCTACAAGCTGCAGGGGAAATTGAGGTCAGAGGCATTCAGATTTGTCGGTCCATTGATCCAAACCCATTCTAAATCACCTCCCCATAGCTGTGCAATGGTTTATAATCATTATGGAACTGGAACAGTATGGAGATTCCATACTCTAAATTTTTGAGGGTGGGGGAGCGAAGGAAAGAAAAAAAAAGGAGAGAGGAGAAAAAACTTCTATGATTGATGTAACTCCCGTGCCCTGTTAGTTCTCTTGCTGACAGAAGTTAGATTTGCTTCTATTGGGACCTAAATCTCCACAGGCAATATGATCTACCTAAGAGAGAAAAATATTCCTACAAAATTAATTTGCCACAACCACGTTATGGTGACTAGAAGTTTTAAGGTAAAGGTTATGAATGTCAAGGTCTGCCTTGACACAGTGATCATCTCATCAAACAACTCTCACAGAAGCACTAAACCGTAAGTCTGAAATGTCCATCAAAACATAATGAGCCACAGGCTGCTTCTGGAAACTAGGGGATTTGAAAAGTGAAAATGACACATTCATACTGCCTGGTCAGTTCATCATTCCTAAAACCAGGCTAGGTATTTACAAGTGATTTCCCAGGATTATGATCAATGATAAATACAGAGGAGACTCTTCAAAGAGTCATAAGGATCACATGGAAGCCAAGAGTAAGTCCTGGGATTGGATCCTGGGATGTGTCCCAGACTAGATGGAATATGGTTATGGCCTTTGTCAATTTGGTTTTCCAGAATTATTCAGTTGCTTTATTAAAATATGGTTAATTCTCAGTTAGGTAGAGAGAGATAGGATTTTTTTTTCCCCCTGTTCTGACTTCACTATCAGGTGGCACTTTATAATGAAAAAAGTCTCAGATCAAGTTCTATCACACATAAAATATTTGTCGATAGATAGATAGATAGATAGATAGATAGATAGATAGATAGATAAAACAGTCATTCAGCCTATTATGTAAGCTCAATGTAGCCCAGTTCCCTGAACTTTTACCTGACATGATAGCCCATTGCACAAAAGTTTTATATCAAGAGAACTATAAAAATAAGCTAGTGGCAGAATTTATTTTTTTTTCCCCCAAGGAGCCCTAAGTGTCTAAAAGTAGCATGGAGGAATCTTAAAACCTGAGTTTGAATAGTGTGTGCTCCTGGGTTCACTATATTCTCCTATTTTACTCACGCAAGGGCAGGAGAGCTTGCACAGTATTTCTAGCTAATTGACCTATCTTAAAAATCACCCTGCTCACCAATGAAAGGTAATTTCTAGCATTTTCATGCTAGTTAACAACCACATAAGGGTACCTGAGTGGCTCAGTTGGTTAAATGTCTGCTTTCAGCTCACGTCCTGGTCCGAGGGTCCTGGGATTGAACCACACATGGGGCTCCCTGCTCAGTGGAGAGCCTGCTTCTCCCTCTCCCTCTGCTGTTCCCCCTGCTTGTGCTCTCTCTCTCTCTCTCTAATAAATAAATAAATAAAATCTATTTAAAAAATGTAGTGTTTAGGGAAGATAAAGAAAACTATGGGTTAGGAACAAGCTCTTTTGGGGTGTGGACTTAGAGTTTTTTGTTGTTAATGTTTAGGTTTATGTTATTGTTTGTTCTTCTTTTGAAATGTTAACTAATCATGCACTTCTCAAATGCTTACTGATCACCCAGAGTGTATGCTTTTGACTAGAATACTTAAAATGTTAACAAACTGCTCCTATGATATAAACTATGAAGTAAACATATATACGTCATACTCTTTATGTTGGGTATTTTAAAAGTAACTTACAGGCAATGTAACAACTCTAGATCACAAGCTTTCTGAGTAGCAGTTTCTTTATCTTTAACTCTAACAGTTTGAAATATACAGTGGAAATAGAAACCAGAAAGCTGTGTTAGACAGGAACCAACACATCTTTTTCCCCTTTTGCTGATACTTTAAGAAAGATAGCAGTCAGCTTACTCCCATGAAAAATTTGACATGTTTCCAAATACTTAGATTATGTGAAAGTAATAAATTATCATTTATTAAATGCCCACTGTATGCCATTCTTTCTAATTTTCATCACAAAACCACAGCATAGGCATCGATATTCCCTTCATTCTCAGGGAAGTCCCCACCTTGTGAGTCATGCCTGTCCTGACTAATGTCAGAACTTTTCTTTAAAGATAAAGGTGATTCAACACAGAAGGGGAGAGCAGACTTTGAAAGTTGCAGCATACAACCACAGTGATCAAGGTGACTATTGCCTCTGATTCTTTGCGACATGAGGCAAGGACAACGTTAGTCATTAGCGAAGACTAATATAATATTATTATATATTATACATATTATTAGTTGATGTTAATACAGCCAGTGTAACAGTCTGGAGCACAGTTCAGACCACAATTCCCACCTTTATTGAGTTATAATAAATGGCTTCCAAAGTGTCTTGTCTTTTTATCATTTGGGGGATGTTGAGTGCACTGTTAGTGGAATTTATAAAAATGTAAAAGGCTGATGTGTTGCTCAGTAGCCTAGTGTTATCTTTAATGAGTAACCTCTAGTTTTAAAAAAAAATTAAGTCATGAGGAGGAATCAAGTGGCCTTTATTTTTTTTCTTTTTTTAAATATTTTATTTATTTATTTGAGAGAGAGAAAGTTCGCAAGTAGGCAGAGAAGCAGGCAGAGAGAGAAGGGGAAGCAGGATTCCTGCTGAGCAGAGAGCCTGATGCAGGGCTCAATCCCAGGACCCTGAGATCATGACCTGAGCCGAAGGCAGAGGCTTTAACCCACTGAGCCACCCAGGCGCCCCTCAAGTGGCCTTTAAATATACATGGCTCCTCATACTCTTACCTCCTTACTAGGGAGAGACATAAATTGACCTGGGAAGACAGAGCCTCAATATTTCTCTAACAAGTCATTTCCAGATTCTGTGAAAAAAATCAGCGATTTTAATTTTCTCATGTCCCCTCAATCAGATTTTATTTTAAAACATCTATCTATTCTCTATCTATTCTGTCATCATCAGAAATTAGAGGAAGACTAAGTAAATCAAGGGTGACCGCAATGAAGCTTATAAAATGCTCCCACACTGGAAAGTATCCCACATATATTAAGTGCTCTTTTTAGTTCCAAGATTATTTTACCTCTTCTTATCCTGGGGCTACATGGGAGTAGGGGGGAAAAATCATCAAGGATATACAACTGGGTTTGGCTTCCATGGATACACCACCTGTCTTTTCCTGTTCTTTCCATTTTTGGCAGCGTCGTGAAGCTACTTCCTGGAGCGGGGCCACCAAGGCAGACCGCGCACGCGCGGGCTCCCTGCACATGCGCAAACATTCTGATCCTCGTCCAAAAGACCCACTAGAAGTCACTATTCAAGTGCTGCCCTCAGCAGGTTTGAAAACACAGGAACCGCTGTATTCCTGGCCCTATTTTTTCCCCAAAGTCAATAGGCTTCTCAATCGACAATGAAGTTAATAATCTAGGACTGTGATAACTCTTCTGTCACTGGCCAGCGGGCCACCCTGAGGGATACTGATTACTCAGGAAGTGTGAAAATACCTCGAGAACTCCCCGGCAGCTTGTCAAGACCCCTCGATGATGTCAGAGAAACAGCAGAAAGAGCGTGTCTGTGTCCTAACTGGGAGGTCACCTTAGCTTAGAACGAAAGACAGCTTTTAATTGACATTTTACTGAAAGCATTTTTCTTGATGATTCATTGCGATGTAAAGTGCAATTGAAAAAAGATATATAGGGGCACCTGGGTGGCTCAGTAGGTTAAAGCCTCTGCCTTTGGTTCAGGTCATGATCTCACGGTCCTGGGAAAGAGCTCCGCATCCGGCTCTCTGCTCAGCGGCGAACCTGCTTCCTCCTTGCTCTCTGCCTGCCTCTCTGCCTACTTGTGATCTCTCTCTCTCTCTCTCTCTCTCTCTGTCAAATAAATAAAATATTAAAAAAAAAAAAAAGGATATGTATAAAGCAAACTTTTTTCTTTTTTCCTTCCCCATCTTCTTCTTGGGAAAAAGAACCACATTCACAGCCCAGCTCTTTAACTGTTTGTGCTACTGTTTTTATTGGAATAGCCATGCACCAGGTAGCGGGGATTAGTTGGGAGTCAGGATACTGTCATTTCTGCCCTGGCTCTGCCTGGGACACACTGTAGCTTGCTCATATTTCACTGCATGATTTTTCTCTCTAACAGATGAAAATGCCCCTGCCTCCGAGGAAAGTTCTGGGAATTCGTGAGAGTGCTTTGATGTACTCTTCAGAGAGTTCAGGTTTGTCCTGGAAAGATAAAATGCATCCCATTCGGAGACAAGCAGGAGAAAACAGTAGATGCTAACCTGGAAAATGTATTAAGAGGCCTAGACAACAACAAGAAAGCAGGAGACCTCTCTCCGCAGGCAGATAGACTAAGGAAAAAGGCACACAGTCCCCAAAGAAACAAAGAATTGCTTGCAGCACGTTAATGCAATGCCTCTAAGGGTCTGGCTCATATTTCACTTGTACAATAAACTGTAAAGCATTTATGTTAAAAGCAATGCCAGGTTATTGTTGGTCTTTTCTCCTCCTCTCCAATCCTCCCTCCCGCAAAATAAAACATCAGCATTCATTTATAGACCCATATTTAATCAGATACTTCCAGTATTTATTTGATCATTCTCTTTGAAAAATGCCATAAGCTCCAACTCTGAAATCACTTTCATATTTGAGAATCTAACCATTACAAAGCAGAAACTCTTTCTTCTGTCATTTTTGATCAAGTGGGGCCCATTAGATTTTATTTACTGTGTTAGCTTGTTTCTTGGAACCTGATTCTGTAATTACTGTCCCTTCTAACCTTGTGCAAATGCAACTTTTGACCTTCCTTCTCTAAAGCTTTTTAGGACAGAGAACCAACCAAGTGTGATGGATGGTTTCGATGGCAGTGACTCTCAAAAAAATTTGCACAGAGGGTGGTCGAGGGAAATTTGGAAATTCAATTCACCCCCACTATTCAAATATGTCAAGTTACAGGTATGCGTGTGGGTATGTGTGTGACTATGTCTGGGAAGTTTTAAGTTAATAGACTTCCATCTTGCGATTTAGAAAGAATGCAGTCCAATATAAACTGTGTTTTTGACCCAGACTGCATTGACCCCCAAAAATCAGAATACTAAGCAAGTTTCCCATTACATTCAACTCTCCAAGATGCACTGGCAAAACAAAATAAACTTCAAAGCAACCTACCACAGCTTTCTCTCAACTTTGCCAACTCACTTTACAGGCAGCTGGGTACTTTGAACTTTTAATTTCATTTGCAAAGCTTAATTGGAAGCATCTAAATCATTCCTGATTTAACATCACCAGCTGAATACAGTGATTGGATCACAAAAAATGATGAAGCCTCGGTCTTTGAAGTTTGGCTGTTAATGTAGCTGGGTCAGGAAGACTTCAAAGGAGCAAGTGGGGCTCCGTGGTCACCTTTGCCTACCTGACCAGCTTCTCAGCACAGCTTCACAAACGGGTAGGCTAGGGCCCTTGAGTTCTGCTAGGGAGTACACATCCATGTTGGAACAGTAAGACTTCAGAACAAGTTTGGTGCCTGCAAATCACTTGAAATGAACCACGAATTTTGTTCTTGAAAACTGATGTACTTCCTTGCTTTGTTTCTTGGCGTCCATCTAATTAGCTTGCAAATATTAGCTCTCCTGCCTCTGAAATATGACTTTTTCTTCTATTCAGCATGAAGTTCCATTAACCCTAATTTAAAAAAAAAATACTTTAGACTGTTATTCCTACACTGAGATAGTCTACCTTTGCTCTTTTCTCATATGTCTACCCCCTCATCCATCCCGTACGTGTACAGGAGTGCACATACACTGCAGAAAATTTTGCTTTTCTGTGCTTTGAGGACTTTTTGTTGTGTTTTTATTTTTGTTTTATTCTTATTTTTATTCTCGAAGGTTCTGCTATTCTTGAAGTGTCTGATTATCCAACGAGATCACTGGTTTGGCATAGTTGACAGTTCAAAGGTGGAAGAGTGCTACAAACTCTCTCTGGAAAGCTTTAAATAGCCAGAGGTTCTCCACTTAAGGCCCAACACATGGATGTGGGTTTCACTGTTCAGAAATACATCTAAGAGAGATTAAACCCGAGAATAAACTTACTGGCAGTTAGTTAGGATAACTATTCAGATGCCTGGCCTAAACACATACGTATAAATCGGTCTGTTCAAAAGGGCTTAGGTGAAATCTTGTCTGGAAGTTGTAGAAATAGCTGAAAAATCTCTCAAGTCCCACGGAGTCCTTTGATTCTACATTAAGTGGGCCGGAGACCACACACAGGCAGGCACTTTTTATGACATCGCTTCCTCGAATATTTGTTTTCTTTAGGGAGCAGATGGGAAGGCAGCAGGAAAGGTCCTCTTTATCGCCACAGAGACTTACAAATGAAAAGGGCTCTATGACAGAGATAAAATTACTACAAGAAAAGATAAAATATTTGTATTTATCCACCTGACATTGAATTCCAGCCTAAGTTAGAAATAAAGAGTAAGAATAAAGAAGTAAGTAAGGTTCCTGCTTCATTTTGAGGTAGAATGTTTATCTTCTCCTCAGTTACTAGACCAAGAGAGAACTTTTTTTTTTTCTTCTGGTCAGGGTAGTGGAAGCGTGTTGCTCATGTTTAGTCTGCACCATTACGGGTTTTATGGTCTGATTTTGACTCACAAGGATAATTCCAAATAAGGAAGCATAAGAATTTATAAGCTCAGTACTGCGGGACAAACATAGGCTACATTTAAGCAGAAGAAACAAAGTAGGGACTTTCCTGAAAATGATTAATTCTATGCTATTTTTGTGGTCCAAGAATGATTTGTAAATAAGTCTAGGAATGAATATATTGAGTTTCCTTCTGTTTCTTTTAAGGATCAAGAAGCTGACGAGGCCATACTGAGAGCTCTCTTCACAAATTCGTGAGGCTTTGGGGACTTCTCTAAGCACATAGCTACTTGTGAGAAATTACCTTGGTACTCTAGGCCAGAGATAAAGAGCACCTTCATTACAATAATCCGAAACTTCTTTTTTCTTTTTATCCAAACAATATTTGTATTGAATACATTTATTACAAAGAATAAAGAAGGGAAGTGAGCTTGCCTTCGATGACACCATACCTCTTTTCAGAAACCTTCATTCAGAAATATTCATCCCACTTTTCCTTTCCAAGGTTACAGCAAGTGAAATCACCTTCCTGTCTTTGGGCTTCTGGGCTATGTGTAAGTCCCTGGCCTCTCAGTACTTGAAGTCATCTGACAATGATTGGTTTAACAAGATGTAACCTATATTGGCTTTAAATAATGGACATATAAAAAAGTAATTATAATTGTTATTAATAAAAATAATGAAGCATATAATTTATTGCACCCCTATTGTTTAGCAGGCATTTTGCTAGGCAATTTACCAACATTATTTCATTCAATTCAGAATATTAACCCTAAAGATAGAAATTACTAACTGCATTTTATGTAAAACTAAAGCTCAGAACAGTTCAACAAAGTGTAAAATTTACACAGTTAGCACTGGGCAGATCAGGAATTCAAACCAAATCTCATTAACTATAATGCCTAAGTGATTCCCATTCAATCTCTTCTTTTCACTATATCTTTTCATCATGTAAAAATGCCAGATCACTGAACAAAACCTTGGCAAACTTTTCCCTCCAAGCTATTACTCTGTCTTCTCCTCTTTCCTTCATAGCCAGCTTTGTTCACATATTCGTTTTATTACTGCTTCTCCTCCCTTACCTCACTTGCCCTGCCTAGCCCATTTCAGTCTGGTTTTCATAACCAGTATTCCATGGAAAGGTCTCTAGTGAATGTGACCAATAACTTACTAGTTCATTGTCCCATGAGCACTTCTCGCACCTAACTGAGATTATCTCCAGCACTTAGTACTGTTGACCACTTCCTGTTCATTTATCACCTTCCTTGTTCATAAGCTCCTTCCTTAAACTCCAAAACAGCCATTATTTCTGAAACTCCATCTACAATTTCATCTTAATCTTGGATCATCTGCCTCTGGCTGTTTTAGCACTCTTCCTCAGTGACTCACCAACTGGTTTCAACTACCAAATTGATAACATCTAAATATCCATTTCCTTTTTTTTTTTAAGATTTTATTTATTTATTTGACAGAGAGAGAGAGAGAGATCACAAGTAGCCAGAGAGGCAGGAAGAGAGAGAGGGGGAAGCAGGTTCCCCACTTAGCAGAGAACT
>JAQQSY010007532.1:0-10403 GCA_028646535.1 Procyon lotor | reverse complement strand
TCCCCTCATCCCTCATTCCTACTTCTGTTTCCCCCTCACCCCTCATTCCCATTTCTTGTGCCACCTCACCCCTCATTCCTACTTCCCTGTGCCCTCCCCACTTGGTCCCACTTCCTGCTTGTCCCCTCCCCCCTCAGTCCCACTTCCTGTGCCCTCGTCACCCCACATTCCCACCAGTTTCTTTGCAAGGCCTTACTCCTCATCCTCATTTGCTTGTGAGCTGCTTGTTCCCACTGAACGAGTCAGTGAAGATGTGCATCTTAAGTGACTTGTGTGAATGAGAGCCACTGCTGCTCTGAAAAAGAGGCGGTGGTGTGCTACATCGGCATATACTATCCCTCAAAAAGCACTCATCGATGTACACATCTGACCCCTAAAGATGAAGCAAAGTGAGTCAGCCGTTCCATGGTGGCTCAAAGTGATGATGCTGGGCCCCTCAACCCATTGAAAGAGAAAACATCTCCTGAAAGGATTTGTTTTCCCTTTAAGTTGTGAGTAAAAATTCAAGCATGCAGAAGAAAAAGTCAATTCTGAATGACATGCTTTTTATAACTCACGGCAGTGGAGTGAAAGGGGATAGGAATTTTCCACTAGCTTCCATTGGAATAGACATGCATGCAAGGCAGTAGGGTTAGGGAGAAGGGGCAGACCTCCAGAACTGAAACTAATTATGGGAAAATGATTCAAGTCCCTTGTACTTTTACCGCAAGCATTTGGAGAATCACACTGAAAAGTTACTTCCCAATTTGTTCTGGTGTTCACGAAAACCTGGCTTTTCTATATGTTATAAAAGGAGTTCGACTTCGAACAGGTGAGGATGGCAGGCATACAAACGATAAGTTTTACAGGCAGAGTGGACCACCTTTCTTTTGTAAAGCTGGTGGCGCACACTGTGTGCTTCCGCTACCCTAGCAAACCCACGTCAGCCTGAGGCAGAGCCACCCAGGCCGTGCGCCTAGGGCTCCAAGAGTGCTCCTCTGTAGCACACTATGCTTATGAAAGTTGTCAGCCTGAAAGGAGACACGGTGCCAAACAACGAGCTGGCAAGAAACGGGGCGGTTTTTCTTCAGGGTTTCGGGAGTTAGGAATATGCAAGTATATGTCTAAAAGAACATCTTACGTAATTACCAGTTCTTTTAGATTTACTGATTTTCTAATCAACATTTCCAATCACAAAGGTCGCAGTTAAAGACAATGTATGGACTGAGGGAAGGGAGAGGCGGGGGTAGATTGAGTACACACCCTACTAAATGCAGGAGTCTGGAAAGATGTTCTAAGACTTGCATAATACCGATGATGGAGCAGTGGGATCTATTTGCCAGCCAGGCATCGCTCAGCTCCTCAAACTTTGGACTCGAGCTGGACGCTGCCACCCTCATTTCGAGTTCCATGCTGACTGTCTCGCAGCACTTGCCTTTTGGCCAGTAACCACCAAAAACGCGGCTTTGCACAGCGGTATATTCTAACAGCATTGAAACTGTGAGCTACTTTTCTTCTCTGATACTAATTCTTCTAGTGGCTGGCAGGTGTTAAGTATGGAGGGGTTTCCCTCGAACACTAAACTATCTCCCACAGCTCCTATGGGTTTGCTACAGGGACCCCGGGTGCCCTGGCAAACCGTTTGGGAATGGTGCTAATTTCTTCCATTTAATTTTTATGCTAACATAGCTCAGTGGGCATTTATACGCCTGTTTTACCATTGAGAAACCTGAGGTTAAAAAAACTTGACCTGGTAGCTAGTACGCAGTTGAGCTAGGATTCACACACGGTGTGTCTGAGTCTCAGAATCCATGCTGGAACCACAGTCACTTCAAGAACCACAACCTCTTCACCCCCTTCATCCAACAGAAACAAAGCCACTTTATTCAGGGTTGTTTTGTTTTTTGTTTTTTTTTTTTCAATCAGGTTGCTCAAGCAAGAACTACTTGAATCGGAATTACTCAAAATATGATCAAATTCAATGGACTAATTCATGGATTTCACTTTTCTCAGAGTAATTTTGTTTTCATTCCAATGGGCAATGGGTAGCACAACTATTCAGAGAATAAATCGTTTTCTTCCTACACTTGAAGCCACTGAACTCCAACAAAATGCAACCCATGACTCAGACATTTATTTATTTATTATTTATTTTTAGACTAATGGGAACTGCAAGAATTCTTTCTTGGTCTTCCAAGAGCAAATGCCTTTTATGCTTGATCCGGAAAGAATTGAGTTTCGGAATGTGAAATCACTAATTTACCTAACTGAATACTTTTAACCCTCTTTGGGCAGCTGGAACAGTTTAATCTACAGCTCTCTGCAGTTGCTGTGAAATCCTTTTTTCAAAGTTCATTTCTTTAGGCAGTATTTAGGAACAACCAGATGAAAGCTGTAGACAGAGGTAAATAAAATCATTCAAAGCAATTAGGGTCATGGTGTCACAGCAAAATTTGTCAAACGTTTCATTTTTAATATCCTTTCCTATAATAAAAAACCCTTATGAGGTCTAAAATGCAGGAAGTGTATAAAATATATAATTCTTAAATCGACAGCTTCGTGAACTTTTAAAATACGAATCTAGTCATGCAAGCAGCTCTGAGATTAAAATATAAAGCATTTCCAGCACCCAAGAAATTTCTCTCCTGCTTGTTCCCAGTTAATAACTTCGCCTGCACTACCACTAGCTCCCAACCCCAACATCTCCCACCCAGAAATCATTATTCTGACTTCAGTCACCATCAGTAAGTTTGGTCTATTCTTGAATGTGATATAAATGGGATCATGTAGTAAGTATTCTTTGATGTGTGGCTTCTTTTGCTCCAGATGCCTGACAGCATTTAATTTTAGCAGTAACCTATTATGTTATTTTTAAAAGTTAAATTTCAGTACATTAGCACTCAAATCTGTCCCTAAGGAGCAACATTTACAAATTGAAATAATCATTCTATTGTGAGAAAGCACCTGGTAGAAAGGTTCATTAAAGAATGTTCTTTAGCACTTTTCAATCCAGTACCACAAAATTGGCCACAAAGCATATCTCAAGTCCTCCTGATCTGGACAGATCAACACACTTTATATATAGCGAGTCAGTATGTAGGAAAGGTTTTTTTTTTTTTTTTTATTTTACTACATTTTACTACAAAGTATATTTTACTACAAAGTATACAAAGTATAACTTTTTTTACTACAAAGTATAACTCTATATGCCATATCTGTGTCTTCATCTAAATGGATTCCTTCTTACACTGAAATTTCATGCAAAAATTACTTTAGGATAAGTCAGTAATCCTATAGAAACAGTATAGTGTGCTTTTAAACTCCATATAAAGGAGCAGCACCTTCATTTTATGGCCAATTTTGCAAATTTATTCTTACTCAACCATCAGAGAGCAAGTGACTCCCCCAATATATGAATGGCATGCTCCTGAAACAAAAGATTGAAATAAAATCCCTCTAAAAATGAATCAGAAACATCATCCCCAGAACTGGTATTTTGTAAAGAGAAGTTTGATACAACATATATTTTGTGGGAGGATACTCTCTTATTTCAGGTCAGGAGGCCTTGGAGGACATAATTAGAAGCTCACTGATTTGTCCAAAGTCATAATCACTATTTGCAGTTCCCAGCTGAAGCTCTGTTCTCGTGGAGTCAAATTGTAGCCATCCCCAGAGCACTGTGTGTGTGGCTTTGGAACAGTTTCCCTGCACTGTGAGCCACAGAACGAAGTTGAATGTGCTTAGAACTCCTGCATGGCCTTCCAAAGTGAACAGCAGCCCCACTCAGCTGTCAACATTTCAGATGTGAACAGCAAATACTTTGAAACATATTTAATATGCCTCTTATCAAATTTCAGATCAAGAAATGAAGATGAATTAAAATTAGTTTAAAAAAAAAAGCCATACTATTCTGTCTTGCCACATGATTTGGGCTCTGGAAATTGTTTTGCTTTTGCTGCTCTGTTTCTGATTAGAAAAAAATTCTACTATCCGTCAGGTTTTAGATAAGTTGTTAACATGCTTAAAAAGGTATTGCACCTTTAAAAATTAATGTACAGCTTTAAAGATTAACATAGCCTGATTAAACAAATAATTTCTATTCTCTAATGTGAGTTTAAAAAAAAAGATTGATCACTTTGCTTCTGCAAAGCTCAAGTAAGTATAATTTCTTAAAGTATGTGTACACAGGCCACTGAATCATATGAATAAATAGGAAAATATGAAAAATGTATAGCTTTTTTTAAAGACCTTATTTATTTAACAGAGAGATAGAGAGAGAGCACTAGTAGGCAGAGAGGCAGGGAGAGGGAGAAGCAGACTCCCTGCTGAGCAGGAAACCCGACACGGGGCTCGATCCCAGAACCCTGGAATCATGACCCGAGCCGAAGTCAAGTCGCTTAACCAACTGAGCCACCCAGGCGCCCTGAAGAATGTATAGGTTTAAACACTTGCGAAAATGAAGACCGAACCAGAGGTCAAATTAGAGGCAATCTAATAATTAGACTTGAGAAGAGGTACACTTTCGCTCCCAGTGGCTCAGGAAAGCATGAACTTCAGCTGTTATAAACTCATAAAATTAAAAAAGCTGCAGTGACAGCTTTATGAAAATGAGAACACACTTGCCTAAATACTTCCCAGGACTATTACTGCAGCAACTAGCATTTGTGGTTTGGGTGGCTTTGTTCAGCTTCAGCATGTGATGCTAAATGGGGTCACACAGCTCCCCCCCAACCCTCACCATACACAGGGCACCGTCACACTGTGCTCTCAGAAATATCGAATCAGCAAAGAGAGGATATAAAAGTATATTGTATCCCTTTATCCTAGTCCACAGCAGAGTGGACAGAACGATGTTCTGGCAAGAGAATATGAACAGGCAGAGAATATGAACAGGCCGTTCATATTCCATACTGGGAAAATAATCGCAGGAGTACATTTTGCGGACCGTGTACTGATGGGGTCAGGGGTACTTCATACACAGAGGGTGGGATACATTATTGCTAAATGGTCATGCAAATCAATCCAATGTACTTTGAGAGTCTTCTAACATTATCCCCCCAACTCTGGCCACCTTTGGGTTTGCGAGCCACAGGAGGTAAAGCAGCACTGGGCTGTGCTGGACGTGGGGCCTTGCTGTGCCCTCTCAGCAGGAGGCTCGAGGCCCAGTCCTGAGCCTCCCCAAGCATGCCCATCTGCACTCCCAAATCCCCCTCCCTCCCTTTCTGTGAAAGAAACAACACAGGCTTCCTGCCTTACTTATGAAGAACTAGTTTGCCTTGAATGTATCTTCAGGGCAAAAATCATTTAAATTCCTTTAGCCTTTTCCCTCCTTTCCAGGCTATCCAGTATAGTAATTGCGACGGCGCACATTTATTTCATGTTAAAAAGAAAAAAGAAAAAAAAAAAACAAAAAAGCCTGCTCCAAAGGTGATCACACTGTCTTGCCCCTAGAAATCTCTGCAAGATTTCAGCCAGGCCACATGAATACAGAAAGGGCCAGCAGGAAAGGGGCAGATAAAAGATGGAAACAAGCTTTGGGATCTGACTACTTCATCACCAAATTGAAACAGTAACCTGTTAACACACGGTGTGCTCTTAGGTGAGCCCAGGTGCACCAGTGCAGTGCTGAGTGCTGGGCCCAGCTGTGGGCCCCAAGGTATTAATCCTTACTCGGCTATGAGCTCGCACTGGTGACCCAGGTCCTGGTAAATTCAGGAAATGAGGGAGTTCACCAATATGACTGATTTCTAAAGCCTTTTTCCCCCTCAGCTTTTGACAGTGTATCATGCCACAGAGGAGTCAAAATGGATGGATGGATCTATATCTATTTCCATCTCCACACATGAGCACATATGTGTTTTATACACATGCATCTATGAATATACATGTTTCAAAGGTACTATCTGCCACAGACGCCAAAGTATTTACTCAGTTTATTTTTTCTCTCAGTGCACCTTAGTTTTAGAGAGGGAAGAAGACTGTGGTTTCATTAAAAATCTCCAGTTACATCGTAGCCTAAATGCACCAGTCTCCTTCCCACAAGTGAATTTCAATTGCTCCCATTTGTAATAATTGATAACTCAGTTCATTTTATAAAGAAGAGAAGAGCTTTATATTCCCTTTCTAGCTCTGCCACTACCTTCTCCTACACTGAGAACAAAACATTCCAAGAACCAGAGCAAGGCACAAGTCTGCAGATGTCTGACGGGTAGACCGTATTCGGGAGGGGGAGGGTCAAGTTCTCAGTCTCTTGAGCTGCTCCGACCTCATCGGGCGCCTGGGTTCCGTGGACGGCGCTCTGCACCTGGCCTCCTGGTGTCCACCTGTTCCCACGTTGGCTGCTTTCCGGGCAGCTCTCCCCTGCAGCAACCGTGAGCAGGTGCAAGGCTTACAAGGCTCCCCTGCACGGAACTGCTCATGCCAGGGCTCCCGCCCAGGGATTCCCTGAGACATGGGTCTGGTGGCGCTCCACCGTGGCCTCCTGCTCTGTCACAGCGGACTCCGGTCCATGGCACAGCGGGTGGGAGGCACAGGAGTGCTCTGGCCTCAGTTTTCTCCTCTGGAAACCAGCCCGGCAGCACCACCATGCTGTCTCAGGGAGCACCTGCTCCAGCCGCTCCCAGGCCTCTCGTAGCCGGTATCACAGACTGGGGCTCCCTGCCCGCCCCCAAGCCGGCTGAGGAGGTCAGTGCGACCTCTCCAGCGCTCCTGCAGGCAGCCCTCAAGTGTGGGAGAGCTGAAGCCCTCGAGGCTATCCTCACCCAGAGGGACGGGAGGCTTCCCTTTCTGCCATAGGTGGAGGGTCCAGTGCTGAAACACATTTTCTACAGCTCCTCAGAAGGTTTTGTGGGATTTTCCACTGGTTGCTGCCACAGCGGTGGCCAACCAAGTCCACATGTTTGAACGAGCCTCAGCCTCCCTGCTTCCCTGGCCTGTCTTCCATTGCTCCCTGGGAACACTTCCTAAATAAACTTCCTGCATGCATGCCTTTGTCTCCCTCCAGCTCTGGTATGGGGGAAACCCAAGCTAAGGCACTAGGAGAATCAAGTGAAATTACTATATGAACTAATTAATTTTTTAAAAAGATATATTTAAAATGGGCAGAAATATTATACATAATATAATATATAATATTGATATATTGATATATAAAGAAGTTAATATGTATAAAATCATTTTGCAATTGTAAATTGCTATTACTACTCTTGCTTTATATAAACATATACACCAGTATAGTATCTACTGCATGTATGCGCTCCCTGCCTCAGGAGGTGTTGTGAGCAGGAGCTCTAGTAAATGATAAAAGGTAGTAAAGTAGTAAAAGGATAAATATATATGTACCTTAAGAACCCTTTAAAAAGCCACACGTATGTAAAACATGACACCTTTTCCCATATGAAATGTCCAAACTCATTTACGTTACTATATACCAGCCTCCTTATATTTAAGCGGTCGTAGATTTTAAATGGCTGCTATTGATGAAAAAAACAGCCATGTTATCAGTAGGAAATGACTGGAACAGCTGAGGGGGAAAATAGTTTCTCCTTAGATTTGGGAGCGATGGTAAGGGAAACACACAAAGAGGTAAAGATGGGAGTTTATGGGAGGAAGACTCCCAATTAAATAAAGAGAGATATGTAGGTACATTCACAAATGAAAGCAAAGACATATGGCTTGAGGGAGCATAGATATGCTGGTATTCAAATTTTTTTAATCTTACCAGTCACAGGAGGAGGGGGACAAGCTGTGACTTTGGTGTGACACCAGCCGGTGCCTGCAACTCTGTTGCCCCCCACGGTTTCAAGTTTGTAGTCATCAACAAGCACACTTTTAGTCTCTTTACGACCAGTGAAAATAGGAAAGCGGTTATTTAGACACGGTATCAGATAACAAAAGAAAATAGGAAAGCGGTTATTTAGACACGGTATCAGATAATAAAATAATCATAAATTATTAAAAGAAAAAAGCTGAAAAGATAGACCAGAACAAATTAGCTATAAGACTAGCTGTAGAGAGAAAGGGCCAAAATTATAGACAGTCGATGGAAGGCACGTGGCTTTGGTATGGACTTTTCTAGGCTGGAAAATTCAAGTACGGCTTCAATACGAAGAGGCAACAGAAGAACTTTCCCACTGACAGGGCATTTGAACATTATCGCCCACGTACGGGCAATATATTTGCCCGTCAACTCCCGCAAGTGTTTCAGAGGACAAAGATATGCTTGAGTCATGCATCTCTCAGCCTTTCCCTCTTTAACCTCTTCATCTCTCCTTACATACTGCTGAGTACATAACTGCTTAGGAAGTAAGATCTCTAGATTAAAAAAAAAAAAAACACAACAACAACCCACAAACTTTATAAGGAGCAGAGGAAAGCCCATTTTGCCACTTTTCTGTCTGAAAACCTCAAGAGATGTTTCAGTTTCTTCATGACAGGGAACCAAGAACATTAGGTCAAAAGACTTCCAAACAGAAAATCCCTGGATTTAATAATCTTGCCTCCAAGTTTTCAAGCTAATTTTAAGAGCTCATGCTTTGCATGTTGTTACTAGGGTGTGTGGCTAAAGAAGAGCTACAGAATGTCCATATCCCGAGCAAACAAGAACATAAATCTATAGTTGTAGGAGATTTAAAGACAAAATGTTTTGGGGGGGGGCATCAAAATGCAACACAATAGGTCTGTGGAGATCTTTGAGGAGGGTGTGCGATGGGTTAGGGTATAACTGCAGAAGAGGGGAAGGGACCCAGGCCACGGGAGATGGCACACAAAGGCAGGAGGTCTGAAGCAGCCTGAGGGGTGTGGCACAGCCAGGAGGCAAGGTGCAGAGGAAAGCAAGCTGGGAGGTTTGAGAGATTAGAAGGAGCATGTGCTGCCAAGCGAGGGGAGCTACACTTCCTCTCACAGGCACAACCACGAGGGAGGAATCTGAGCTGCAGAGTGACCACAACACTCAGGGTAGGGTTGCTGGAGTACAGACAGGGGCTGTGCGACAATCCAGAAGACAGAAGAAGAAGGTAGACACTGGGCGAGAAGAAGGGATCAAGTCAGGAGGGATTAGTGAGGTAGGAAAAAAGAAAACCATCTTTTGGAGGATGTGTCTGCACAAGAGGGAACAGTTACAGTAACTTGTTTCTAAACTGCAATACTAGAGAGAAAATGTTTCCAGTGAAACATCACACAATTTGTTAATTTCCCATGAAAACTACCGCATCCGGAGGACAAAAACTAATTAAAAAGTATCAGGGCACAGAGCTTTATTTAAATAGAAAGGATCTCTCAACCAGGACTATATAGTTGGTATAACACCAAGATCAAAATCTTGAGGTTGGGGATAGTTTTTGCACACTATCTACGTTTTCCTTTCCCCAGCCAATTTCAAGATTACTTTACTTTTGGTCAAAAAACAAAACAAAACAAAAAAGATAATCTTGGTGAGATGAAAGAGAGCAAGGGAAGTATTTTAATGTATAATCAATCTGCCATAGTTACCTTGCAAACAGACTTATTTTTTTCCTTGTCAAATTTAATCATTTCAAATGTCGAAGGAGTAATTAAAACCTTCAGGACATATTTTACATTTTACTATATATATGCATGTATGTTACAACAGTTTGCTGTGGCTGCTTGAACTTCGATATGTTGCCAAGTTGAAAGGCTATGTCTAGGGTGCACTATTTAGCAAACCAAACCAATGAGGAGCGACAGCCCAGGCAACTACAATGACAGTGATAGTCTTGAAATGTTCCTTAAATTTGGATAATTCACTTGAACTCTAAGGAAAGAGAAACAGCTTAAGGAGTTTCAGTGCTTAGACAAACAATTCAAGAAGGGGGCAAAATGAATGTCCACAACATCCTTTCAAACTGTAATGGGGACCTTTTTTGGGGGGAGGGGCACTCGGCCTCACAAATCAGAATCGCAGCATCGTCACCTCCTCACACAAAGGCAATGTCATACATTCCTGCAAAACATGAGTGTGTGAAGCCACCCATGTGAAACGAGGAGGAACCCCGACTCTTCCCTGGGGAGGTTCAAGTATCTTGGAACTGTTTTGAGAAGAGCAGCTCAGTGCAGAGGGCAAAGACAGAAACAGCTGTCCAAGGATGGGGGGGGGGGGCATGACACTGCCAACGGGAGCAAAGATCTCCTTCCTCCCAGGTTTTTCCTTGAACGAAGACTTCCTTATACCAGGATGGAACCGCACTGGACAAATTTCTATATTGCTGGGTTTCAGTCGCAGGCAATAAAAACAAGTGATACTAAACAGAAATACATTCCGGGGCAATAAACTAGAAAGATGGAAAAGGCAGGAGAAGGCTGGCTTATAGGCACGCCAGTCCTGGCACAGACGCGCACGAGCCAGGGCGCCTGGAGTCCGTGGACAGAGTGAACAGAGGAGCAGGAACGTGCTCACAGGAAGAGCT
>JAQQSY010007531.1:0-10403 GCA_028646535.1 Procyon lotor | reverse complement strand
ACCCTACGACCCAGCAATCGCACTACTGGGTATTCACCCTAAAGATACAAACGTCGTGATCTGAAGGGGCACGTGAACCTGAATGTTTATAGCAGCAATGTCCACAATAGCCAAACTGTGGAAAGAACCTAGATGCCCATCAACAGATGAATGGATAAAGAAAAGGTGGTATATATATATAATGGAATACTATGCAGCCATCAAGAGAAATGAAATCTGGCCATTTGCAACGACGTGGATGGAACTGGAGGGTATTATGCTAAGTGAAATAAGTCAGTCAGAGAAAGACAAGTATCACATGATCTCTCTGATATGAAGAATTTGGGAGGCAGGGCGGGGGTTTGTGGGGGGGGTAGGGGGTAGGATTTGAGAGAAATGAAACAGGAAGGGATGGGGAAATAGACAAACCATAAGAGACTCCTAGACTCACGAAATGAACTAAGGGTGGCTAGGAGGGGGGGGGGGGGTAGGGATAAGGTGGCTGGGTTATGGACATTGGGGAAGATATGTGCTATGGTAAGTGCTGTGAAATGTGTAAGACTGACGATTCACAGATATGTACCCTCGGGCAAATAATACATTATATGTTAATTAAAATAAAATTAAATTAAAAATTTTAAATTTTTTATTATTTTTATTATTTAATTTATTATTATTTTAATTTTATTATTATTAAAAAATAATAATATGTGTGGAGATATGCTTTTATAATTTTCATTAAAGGCAATAGGGCAGTCTTATTGAAAAGATCATATTTGAGGTAAGACACGATGGTGGTGAAAGAGCCATGCAGATGTCTGGGAGAAGAGCATTATAAGTGATAGGACAAGGACAATGTGATGGGCAGTAGGTGCAAAGGCCCGAAATGGGAACATATTTGGCATGAACAAAGGCATTGCCAGGAGGCCAATCTGGCTGGAGCAGAACCCTGAGGGGGAAAGAGTAAGAGAGAATCAGCAAAAGGATGGACAGATTAAGTAGAGCTTTGTAGGCCATGTGAGAACTTTGGCATATTTAATGAACTGAAGAGACATTTCATTGCTTTGAACATCAGAGTGCCATGCTCCAGGGGCGCCTGGGTTGCTCAGTCCTTAAGCATCTGCTTTCAGCTCAGGTCATGATTCCAGGGTCATGGGATTGAGCCCCACATCAGGCTCTGCATCGAGTCCCACATCAAGCTCCACATCTGGCTCCCTGCTTGACAGGAAGCCTGTGTCTCCTTCTCCTACTCCCCCTGCTTGTTTTCCCTTTCTCACTCTCTCTCTCTCTCTCTCTCTCTCTCTGTCAAATAAATAAACAAAATCTTAAAAAAAAAAAAAAAAGGTAGCTATGCTTTGAAGGCAAGTTCAAAAGCAGAGAGACAAAATGCAGCAGGTGAGAGGAGATGGTGGCTTGCACAGGAAGAAGTATTTGATTCTGGATATATTTTGAAAGAAGAATCAGGACTTGGGGTGGTTGACCAACTCCTGAAGAGTATACAAAAATGTAGATTGACTTTATTTTTTAAATCACATATGCATTTCTAAAATGGAAAAAGGATACTATTCAGTATTCCACCAACACAAGAGAAAGAAACCCAGAATTATCCTGGATAAAGCTGGACATAAAATCATTACAGATACAGGAATGGACTTGAGGAGCAAAGAAGGGGATCTGGAGCTCAGGCCCCCTTACAGAAGGTCTAGGTATGTTCCTGTGGTAGGTAGAAGGGATTTAGGAGGCTGCCCCACTCCATGGAGCAGTGGAGTGGGCAGTAGCCTGCAAGGGAACAGAGGGATCAGGGCCTCTGCCAACGAGGGGTCTCCGGGGCTCAGGGGGGGACTGGAGGCACGAGGCCTTAGGGACCAGGCTCAAGGCACCACCCCTGAACTGCTGGCCTGGGCCATGCCTACTGCAAGGTCCTAGAGACCCCAGGCTGCCAGCCCACAGCAGCTGGCCGGTGGGAAATAGAGAAAGAAGGGCCCAGGCCAATTCTCTTCATTACCTGGTGATTGGGGACCCTGGCCTTCCCCCAGCCTCCCATCCTCTACCCAGTGGTTAGTGAGTAGCACAGGGAGAAAGGGGAGGGTATTGCTCTGGGGACCAGAAACACAGATAGACAGATGCCCTTCTGCACCTGCCTTTCCTGTTCTCAAGCAGGTGCACATCTGGGGAAATCCCAGCTGAGGCAGGGGAGACAGCCCAGGACTGTTGGACCAGACACAGATCAAACACCCAGATCCCCTCCCCTACTGTTCTGTCACGTCAGCCATCTTTCCAGTCCCGCCTGTCCCTTTGCCTCTAGGAATTCTGGCTCTGTGGTCTTGGCTGGGCCTCTCATCCCCTACCCAGCATAGCACCCGGAGCACGGAAGGTGCTCAGTGCCCTTGGTTCAGGTCTCCTGCAGATGTGTCAGGGCAGGATCAGTGTGATTGTAGGGTCCTCAGGTGGAGATTCTTCTGAGATCTGGAGTCATTCTTTCTGCTCCAATTTCAATGCTCTGGTTTAGTATAATTAGTATAGACTCTGTCCCTTTAGGATCCTGCTGTTACCCTCCTCTCCCTCCATCCCCCCCAAGTCTTTAAGGCACATAATTGAGGGTTTAGAGGCATCTCGGCTCTAACAAGTAGAGACAGTGGTGCCCCTTTTCCTTGTGACCTATGGTTTGTGGGCTTATCACTTGTGCTTTTAGCCCTGGGTCTCTAACAGTTCCCACCTTCTCCAGCTCTGAGAAGTGTTGCTTCTGTTTGAAGATTAACGTTCTTGGAAGGAGGAAGGACCTTCCTCTGGTCACAGTTTCAGGGTCTTGGGATCCCCTCATTAGGATTGTCTGGAGCAGGAAGCTCTGTAGGCAGGGACTACATGTCCTCCAGCTCAAGGCTCAATGCTCCTTCAGTCAGAATATGCTGTGAATGCTGGGTGACTGTCGCAGGAAATCCCTCGCGGTAAAGCTTAAGACAGTTCCCGTTTAGTTTTACTCCGGGAGTGACTGCAAACATGGCTGAGGGGCCAGGACGGATGGTGCTGGTAGAGGAACCTGTAGGAGATTCAGGGAGAGGCAGCTGCGAGGGGAGATGCTTCTGTGCTTGGTTCCAGGGCTGCTGAGTGGGCTCTGTAGCTGGATCTGGGGCTGGCCTCCAAATCCCTACAGGCTGGGCTCCGCCAGGCTCCCCACCCTCTCCTCCTGCCAGCTAGACCTCCTCCACACCCAGGACCCTGGAGAGCTTGTTTACTTCTAGATTCACATCTTGCTCCCAACAAAGGCTCCAGCAAAGCCCCATTTGAGCCCTCAGTTCACCCCCTCACCCCACAGGGCCCCACTGGTCTTCCATTGCCCACCTTCAGCCTTCCTGCAGGATACCACCTCCTTCCTAATGCCACGTCCTTCCCAGGCCCCTTCTGAACCCCTTTGGCCCCAACTCCCTGAGGCCCAGCCTCCTTAGTGCTCACACTCCTGAGGCTCCTCCTCCATGAGGGCCCCGCCTACCTGGAATCTTAACTCCCTGAGCGGCACCCTGTGAGCTCCACTCCTACTCCTGACTCTGCTTGGCCAAGCTCCTTCCCTCTCCCTGGGTTTGGCTTCCACTTTCTTCTGAGGCAGGAGAGGCCCATGGGTGAGTGATTTCTCCTGTTTGTAGAGTTGGCAGGAAAACTCAGACAGAGCCAGGGGGGGAGGAGACTGGGCTTGGAATGCTACTGGCTATAGAGGCCATGTGGGGTTGGAGCAGAGGGTATTTCATGGCACCAGAGCTAGACTTTGGCTTGGGGAGTGTAGACCAGTTCCTTGTGAGTTTGGGGAGGGCAGGGAGGTTTGCTGGGTTCAGAGCGATGAGGACATCTATACTCTGTTCTCCAGCCCAGAAAGGTTCTCAGCTCTGATGAGCCAAATACGAGTTAGGGGAGGCTATTCCTTGCTGCTTGTCCCCCAGTGTCCTTCCCACCTCTCTGCCTCCTTCTGAGTCTTTCCTTCCTGGCCTGGTGCAGAGCTTGCTTTCTTCATCGTTGTCTTTCCCACAGGCACACAGTATGCTTACACATGTTCCTGGAATGAATGAAGATGTTTTCCACTGGGCTTTGCTGCCTACTTCCTATTTTGCATCATTTCTCACTGGAGAGTCTGAAAGTCTCTGTGGGAAGACATCGGTGTGCACTCTGCACAATAGCAGGTCTGGTGTGATAAAGGGGTCCCCCATCACCAGAGAGGATTTGGGGTCTTCATCTTCCAGGCTTGAGGAGCTAATTATCTATTTTAAAAGCTGCTGAAGGTGTATCTTCCCGCCTCTCTTATCTAATTTAAAAATGTTATGGTGGGGATTCATTCTAGGCCAGGGCAGGCTGTTGGAGGAAAGATTACCATGGTCCCCGGGGTGTGGCTGCCTCCTGGTCATTAACACGCTAAGTCACCAGGAGGCGGTTTGCCTCTTATCACAAAACATATTTTCAACTCTTTTAATTTGGAAGGTCCTTGGAGCCTTAAACTGTTCTCCACCTCCCCTCCTCCCCACTGCCACATACACTGTGGGCAGCACCCCAACACCAGAAGCCCAGCCAACACTTATCCATGCATGACACCTGTGTTATTGATTACATGTGGCGAATGTTGATTTCTAGGTCATCTTTCTCTTGCACTCTAGCAGTTCTTGGGCCACTTCTCTCCATTATCAAGTGATTTGTGTTATGTGCTTCCAGAGGGCAGACTCATTTTAACTTTAGTTAAAGCAAAACATGTGGAAAGGCCAATTTTTTCACCTAGTATATTCCAAATTGATAAATATGATTTTGGGGTGATATTCATTAGGTTTATCTTTTCCCTTTTTTTTCTTTGATTTTCGCAGAAATTACAAAACAGAGTGGGAATGAGAAAGAACTAGGTAGGGGCACCTGGGTGGCTCAATGTGTTAAAGCCTCTGCCTTCGGCTCAGGTCATGATCTCAGGGTCCTGGGATCCAGCCCCGCATCAGGCTTCTGCTTAGCAGAGAGCCTGCTTCCCCCTCTCTCTCTGCCTGCCTGGTTGTGATCTCTCTCTCTCTCTGTCAAATAGATGAATGAAATTTTTAAAGAAAAAGAACTAAGAAGAGGGATACAGAATGTCCTTAAAAAGGGGATGGGTGGCTGGGTTATGGACATTGAGGAGGGTATGTGCTATGGTGAGTGCTGTGAATTGTGTAAGACTGATGAATCACAGATCTGTACCCCTGAAACAAATAAGACATCACATGTTAATAAAAAAAAAAAGTGGTGGCAGAGACTCTTCCTCATAGATCATGTTGCCTGAGCTGGGGTGAGGTTGGTGAGTCTTGGTGGAGAAGTCGTATGGATCTGTATTGGGAGAAGAGCTCAGGCTGTTGAGGCAGGATACAGCTTTCATATCACTGAAGTCATTGGGTATCTTTCCTGCAACAAAACAAAGCAAGACAACTTTCCCAGGTAGCTGGTGGTGGTGTGAAGCAGCCACTGAGAGCTATTTCAGAACTAAGCCAACCCGGGTGAGACAGGATGGAGAGACAGAGACAGCCGAGACTTTCACAGGATAGAAGGACACACTTAATGATATGAAGGAAGATACCCAGAGAGACAGTTGGCTTTTCCTAAGTCACCTTTGTGTGCAGTGTATTACTGAGGGCGTCTATTGGGAGGAGGTATATGGGAGAAGGAGCCATGGGCTCTGACCACTCACAACTGCTAGTCCAACAGTAGAGACAGAGTATAGTGATGGATGGGACCAATGGATGCATTTCTGGATTCTGTGCTTACAAGAAAAGGGAGGATTTGGGGGACAACAAAGTTGTTTAGTAAGGCTTCTTGGAAAAAGTGAATACATTACAGCTACAGTTGGGAAAACAAGATGGACAAGCAGATGGATTACATTCTACCACTTTCTCCTGAGGACTTTTATTAGGTGCTCTGTGTGGGCAGGATTCAGGATGGAGAAAATGGAGCAGAGAATCATAGGGGGAAGTAGGGAAGAAAGTGATTTTCACTGTGGACATCCGTGTATCCCATCACTTTCTAATCCCCTAATTGAACACCCTTCCTGGCTTTCCCAGCTCTTTCTCCTTCCTGTTTGGAAAACCTCACTCTGGTTCTTCCTGGTAGCCCATCTAGTTTCTGGAGACCTCTGGAAGCAGAAGCTCAGGCTTTTCTGATTTGTCAAGTTGATCATCTTGTTTTGGTGTGATGGGAATGGGAAGAATTTCCAGAACTGGATTCTGACTGAAACTAATCCTGGAAGTGTGTCTAATCATGAATGAGGAACATTGCTTTTCATTGTCTCATCTGACATTATCCCGGAAGGACTAAGAAAAGGCACCTGTTCACAACCATCCCAGAATGATACTGGATAATATGAAGTCCACACAGCCTCTAGAGAATCTCTGGCTATCTGATCCCTTACTCAAATAACAGTGCAATGATACTAGCCTACTGTTGCTGCCAGCAGGGCCTTCGTATGATTTTGTGGGATGGAAGTAAAATGTTTGGGTCTACATCTCCATTGATTTTGGTCTACATTGGGGTGGGTGGATTTGGTCCACATACAGTTGGTGTGGAGCATGTTAGTCTCTAGCAGGATGGGTTTTAGTGATCTGGAATTTAGTCTCTGCCAGACTGGGATGGGATTTGAGAGGTGTAGTGCTGAGGGGGAGGTAAGCTATGCAGGTGAGTTGGCAGAGGTGGCTGTGTTTCCTCTTGGTTTAATGGCAGACAGTTTGGGGGCTGCCATGCCTTCAGGTTGAAGTCTTGGTTGCATCTAGTAAGTATTACTTGCAGAATTTGGTTTCTAGCCTTATGGAGAGAACATGAAGCAGGTTCTAGCTAAGGAGATTTTATTTTAGAAAGGGAGACAAAGGTTTATTCCAAGTAACATGCAAACAGAATGTAGTACAAAGTAAGGTCCTAGGTGGGAGCATGCCTGGTAAGTGATTCGTTGGTGAAGTTGTTTTTAGAAGACTCCTGGGAGACAAGTTGGGATATGTATTTTCCTTAGCATGAGCTGAATTGGTTACTTCAGCTTTCTTTCAACCTTTATGGAACGCTATCTGACCTTTACTTCTCTTTTGCTAGGAGGGAAGTTAGACATTTATTATTGCTGCAATAGTTTCTCTCTTCCTTTTCTGCACACACTGGGACTGAGAATTATTATTATCATT
Organism: Procyon lotor; assembly: GCA_028646535.1. Taxonomy (NCBI): domain Eukaryota; kingdom Metazoa; phylum Chordata; class Mammalia; order Carnivora; family Procyonidae; genus Procyon; species Procyon lotor. The sequence continues at coordinate 3,276 of JAQQSY010007531.1, read as the reverse complement.
ATTATTAATATTATACCTTAGAATCTTGATCTGTTTTAGTATCTGTAGCAAATATTTAACTGTATCCATCTAGTTGGCAGACTGGATTACTGACTTAAGGTGTGGTGGAGTTTGTTTTATGTTTTTGGTGGGGGGCATGGAAGGATGGCTTAAAGAGGCTCCATTTATTGGATCATGGCCAAGCTGAAGATACAGCTTGAACTGATGTTTTCTGAGGAAACAGTTATACACAATCTCTTGATGGGGTAATTCCTGCCTCTTCCATGTAGACTTCTCACGCTGACCATGAGCACTGATTTTCACTAGTCTTGCCTGCACTGGGAAATGTGGTCCTTAGTACCTTTACCTTTCATCAGCTGGTAAGCCATGTGGGATCTTGACATGCCCTTGTTTTGACTGTTCATTTCTTCTTCTTCTTCTTTTTTTTTTTAATGATTTTATGTATTTATTTGACAGAGAGAAATCACAAGTAGGCAGAGAGGCAGGCAGAGAGAGAGAGGGCGGAAGCAGGCTCCCTGCTGAGCAGAGAGCCTGATGCGGGGCTCTATCCCAGGACTCTGAGATCTTGACCTGAGCTGAAGGCAGAGGCTTTAACCCACTGAGCCACCCAGGCGCCCCTGTTTATTTCTTACTTAGGAATATCCTTCCTGGTTCACATTTTATGTATATTTCACTTATTTTGGCAGGTGGAGAGGTATTCATGAAGCACTAAATTGTAAGTCCTCAGAGAGGAGAGTTCTGTGTATGCCACCACGGTCTTGCACTGTGTGTAACCGAGTGTGTGATGATTTGGGGGTAATGGTGGGTGGTGTTGATAAATTGGAGGAAGAGAAATGGTGCTTTGGCTTGAGTTCTTTTGCATAAAGAATCTCTGTAGTTCCTGAATTTTCCTTTGTATTCATTTATACTTAGCTGAAATCTGAATTTTAACAGATTGAATCCAGTCTTTCTCATTTAGAAACTTGTGTATTTTCTACTTGACACACCATCCTATCTCTCTGTTTAGACTGTGTAGTTATTTACACACAGTGCAAGCAAAATGGTAGCAAATACAGAAACACCTTTTCTCTGAGCATTTATACTACAAAGATCCTTCCCTATCCTCTTGAAACAGGCGAAATCCTATTCTATACGTCATTCAATCCTTTGACTATTGTCCCACTCTCCCTTCTGTAGCTAGCCTTACATGTAGTTATTGCAGGAGAATCAGGCCATGTTGCCTAATGTCAAAGCATTAGGTAATTTGTTTTCCAAATAAAGTAAAGCAGCGGAAGGAATAAAACTCTGCATTGTCTCTCTGTTCAGTTGTCACACATGAAGGGAATGACAAGGAATAAATCATAAATGTCATAGGTAGTGCACTTTGAGCTGACTTGGATTACTTTCCTCATACTTTCACTTTGTTGTGATGAAAGAGACTTGGACTTCAGTTTTGTGTCAGACTCAGACTTTACCAAATTGGCCTGTAAGCCCTGGGGGTAGCTCCTTGACTGTGGCTGGTTAACTCTTTGTACCCCAGGTTTCAGCTGGGGAGGGAAAGGCAAGCTGGAAGCTTCCTCATGCAGAAGCTCTACTCCTTGGTGCATAAATTATGGATCTTGGAACACTAAAAAAATAAAATAAAATTATATTAAAAAAAGAAGAAGCTCTGCTCTGGGCTCCACCTCACTACCTACTACTCCTACCCTCCTCTCTAACTGGGATTTCTCCCAGTGCAGAGTTCTAGGCCCTGAGTTCTGCCACTGGACATTAATGCGGGCAGAGCTGGGGCAAGAGAAGCATATTGAAGAGGTCTGATATCTATCTGTAGGTGTGAGCAGCTGTTTCTGGAAGTAGAGTCATGTTGAACAGGGTTTGGAAAGAGTATTTTTAGGCAGAGAGAGGGACAGTCTGTGTGAGGGATGATGTTAATGCCTGCAAGATGTGCACATGTGGGGAAATATTTGTCCTGTTCAAGCAGTAGCCACAGAAAAGGTTAATAATAGTAGGCACGTGGTACAGTGACAAGAAAGACTTAGAAATCTGATCTTAGAAGACTGGATTTGATAGAGCAAAAAACTGCCTATTTGAGAGTGGTTATGTGTGAGTATGTGTCTGTGCGTGTCTTTTTGACACTTGAGGAAAGCGTCATTTTCCAGAAGGTCAGTAGAGAGTACTCCCACTTTGGTTATGTGGGGCTATGTAGTGGTCAGGAAGAATTTGACAGGGCTTTATCATATTTCAGGAAGGGCAGCACTCTCTGATGGCTGCTGGGTGAATCTGAGTGAGCGGGGAGAGCATGTTGTTGTTAGAGTTACCAATGTTATGGACCAGGAGGGTGGACCGAGTAGTATAGCAGGTGGCTGGCCCTGGATATGCAATATTTGCAAACTACAGGAACCTACGAGGTAGAGAATGAATGAACAAGGTGCTAAGTGTCTATGTGACCTCCAAATATTTGAAACCAATGATTTCAGTTGGAATTCCTTATAATTATTCAAAACTTTTATGTAATTTCTTGGAATGAAGTCCTTAGAGGCAGCTTTGCAATCCCCTTGTTTCTGGGCATATTTAGAGTTTTCTTTGTTTGAAGCTAAAATAGAAAGGCAATCCTTTATCTTATCTGTAGAGCTTCCTATATGAGTAGCATGCTCACAATGACCATTATTCCTTATGTCAAGTCCATATTTGTTAATAACTTTAAAAATATGGTGAGGTGATCCAAAAATAGACAAAGAGGTATAATGGTACCTGATATCCATTGGTCCTTATGATTATTTCTATGAATGATCAATAAATATTTTTAAAACATTTTTTATTTAATTTCAATTAATTAACAGGTAATGTATTATTGGTTTCAGGGGTGCAGGCCTGTGATTCATCAATCTTATATAATACCCAGTGCTCATTACATGATATGCTCTCCTTAATATCCATCACCCAGTTACCCCCTCCCCTCCAGCAATCCTCAGTTTGTTTGCTATGATTAAGAGTCTCATATGGCTTGTCTCACTCTCTGGATTCAACTTGTTTCATTTTTTCCTTTCTTCCCATATGATCCTCTATTTTGTTTCTTAAATTCCACATAGGAGAGAAATAATATGATAATTATCTTTCTCTGATGAGTTATTTCACTTAGCAGAACACCTTCTAGTTCCAAGATATTCATTAGTCTGTCAATAGACACCTGGACTCTTTCCATTGTTTGTCAATTGTGGACATTGCTGCTATGAACACTGGAGTGCAAGTGTCCCTTTGGATCAGTACATTTGTATCTTTGGGGTAAATACCCAGTAA
>JAQQSY010007530.1:0-10403 GCA_028646535.1 Procyon lotor | reverse complement strand
TTGGCGAATATAGGCACTTTTGTTTGGGAATGAGCTATCCTGAATGATGCCAGCCGAAGGAGAATTTCAGGAATTTGCTTTCATGTCGATCATTCATTTAAACACATTGAAGAGTGGCCTCCACTTTCTTTAGCTTTTATAAGCCCTTATGAGGCCCAAGTTTTTTTTTTTTTTTTTAAAGATTTTATTTATTTATTTGACAGAAGAGAGATCACAAGTAGGCAGAGAAGCAAGCCGGGGTGGGCAGGGGAAGCAGGCTCCCTGCTGAGCAGAGAGCCGAATGTGGGGGCCTCGATCCCAGGACTCTGAGATCATGACCTGAGCCGAAGGCAGAGGCCTTAACCCATTGAGCCACTCAGGCGCCCCACTTCTCTTGTGTAGTATGAGAACAATTTTTTGTTGTTGTTGTTCTTTCATTTGATGTGGTGTGGATGGGGGAGTGGAAGACAGTTGTTCAAGGGGGAGCTCTTTATTCACTCTGACTCTCAAGTCTGTTTCACAGGAAATTTTCCATAGGAATTCTAGGAAGAGAAACAAAGGACTTAGGCTGAGAGCAACATTTGCTCTATGAAACACTCCAGTGGCTCTGTCTGTGGCCAGCGGGGCAGCCAAGCCCATGGAGTTTCAAGGAACGCAGTATTTTTTAAAATCAGAGCCCTATGTCTGACCCTAATGCTAATTGCTTCACATTAGTCACTTGGTATACAGTGTTATGGGGACTTCAGTGGTTTCTTTTGTCGGAAACAGGCTAATTCCTAGTGCTTATTCAAAAAGGTTACAGTTAGAAAGGATATGGGAACAGAGCTTGAGAAAGTAATAGTGGGCACCAATATTCCCTTTCATTATAAGTCGCTTCCTCTTCCCTGCTTCTATCGTTGGGAGATGCCAAATGCTCGAATCGTCAGGGAGTTCTCTCTTCCTAGGGAAGGATGTAGTGTAACTAGGGGCAGCAGATATCTGAAATCTGTGGTCTAAACAGCTGGCACTGGGTAGAGGCACGTAAACGGAGACTGGTGGCGATTTGAACAAAGCCCAAACATGCCTGGGGTTAGCTTGATTTACCAGAATCAACAGAACCTGGAAAAGAACAAAGTTGTGGAGCCTTTGTTTGGAAAGTTTTGTAGGATTAAGGCTAGTTGGACTTAAATAAAGCTAAGTTCCATCAGGATTTCGAAACAAAACATTGAAAAAGAACAGAGGGTGTCTCTGTCTTTCCTCCCCACTGGCCAGGTTTTGAGTTCCGTGAGAGGACTAGTTTTTTGGAAGAGATGTAGTCAGTCTCTTTAATCAACCCAAGCCTCTATTCCGCCTGGAAAGTAGAACACCCTGGGGTTGGATTTATTTCCGTTGCTTAAGGCAAAAACTAATTGGTTAATTTTTCCCGATGTTTTTATTGTGGTTGACTCTAAGTTGGAGGCAATGTTAAGCTGACAAAGAAAGTGAAAGTGACCTTAAAATGCCATACTAGAGGTGTGGCCATCTAGCTTCAGTTTTTAGCTGCCTTCCCCAGCATGGTCACCAGATGAAGTTTGAGTCTCGGAGTCCTTTTCTCTGCAATGGTGGTACTAAAATACTAGTTTTATTTTATTTTTAAAAGATTTTATTATTTGAAAGTGAGAGAGCACACGTAGGGGTGGGGTAGGCTGAGAGGGAGAAGGAGAAGCAGACTCCCCAGTGAGCGGGGATCCCAATGTGGGGGCTCCATCCCAGGACCCTGGGATCATGAACTGAGCTGAAGGCAGATGTTTAAGCGACTGAGCAGCCCAGGCGCTCCTAAAAATACCAGTTTTAAAACAAGTCAAAAAAAAAAACTGCCTGAAAATGTAAACTATGACATTCTTGTGACTTTGTATGGGTCTGTGCCCTGAATACTGTGGTCTCCCCCAAACACATAGATTCATCTGTGTGGAGCCAGAACACACATGGTAGGTGCTCAGTCAGCGTATGTTGAGTAACTGAATGTTTTCTGTCCGAGTATCATCATTACGCTCTATAGCAGGAGCTGGCCGACTAGCTCACAGGCCTCTTTTCCTGAATAAATTTTATTGGAACACAGCGATACCCAGTGTTGACTATGGCTGCTTTTTTGCTACTAGGGCAGAGGTTAGTAGTTGTGACAGAGACCTTCTGGCCTGTAAAGCCCCACATATTTACTAACTGGCCTTTTATGGGGAACATTTGCCAACCGCAGCTCTACCTCCAGACTTCTCTATTTTCCTGTACATGGTGGATCCTCAAATGCTTCTAGAACCAATTGTGTCAAAGTCTGTCCCAGGGAACACATTCTATGAGCGGCTCCTTCCTGATTTAGGAAGTTCGGAAATAAAAATGAATAATGTACTTGGAAGTTTGGCAGTAAAAACAACTGTATAGAGGCGCCTGGGTGGCTCAGTTGGTTAAGCGTCTTTCTTGGGCTTGGGTCATGGGATCGAGCCCCACATCGGGCTCCCAGCTCAGGGGAAAGCCTGCTTCTCCCTCCCCCACTCCCTCTGCTTGTGTTCCCTCTCTCATTGTCTCTCTGTCAAATAAATAAAGTCTTAAAAAAAATGTATAGTTTTGGTTCAGTATTTTCAAATTCATTTGATATTGTAATAGTAATTATTTTTACCAGTTAATGCTTTATAGAAGGAAGCTGCCTGAGACACAGCTTAGGAAATATGGATAACAGAATTGATTTTGTGTGCTAACTCCAATAAATTGGAAGCGACCCCAGTGCATCGCATTGAGAAGGGTCACGAGGTACTGCCGAGGGACTGTGGGAGGAATACAGCGACTGCTTACCTCGATCATCCATGTATCTGTGCCAGCATTTGCCAGCACTTGTTTAGACCTTCCTCAAACTGCATTACGGTGATGGTCTCTATGGTTTCTATGTCTATCCCTGCTCCACCTGAGATACAACTTTGAAGATGCTCTTGCGGTGTGGCTTATGATCAAGTGATGAGGAAATTCACGAAGAGTTCAAGGGAGAGTACTTGTCTTATCTTCCAGGAGAACTGCTTGGAAGATGAAATTTAATTGGTCATACAGATGCAAACTTGATTACTATACATCATTCCACTTCTGATATTCCCATTACACTTACGTGACACTTTTTGTAATTGTTTCACAGCCCCTCAATATTCTGTTTGTTTTTTTCAGTCCTTGTTCTTTTTGTTTTTCAGATTTTGAAGTTCTTATTGACATTTGCACAAACCTAGAGATTCTTTCCTTAACCGTATCTGGTCTACAAACAAACTCATTGAAGGAGTTTTTCATTTCTGTTAGTGGCTAGCATTTCATTTTGATTCTTTTTTAGAATTTCCATCTCTCTAATTACCCATCTATTCTTGTGTGTTCTCAGTTTTTTTTCCATTAGAGCCCTGGGCATATTAATCGCAGTGGTTTTAAATTCCCGTCTTGTAATAATAGACCTAACAGTAGTTCTGATTCCTGGCATGTTAATCTGTTTCTGATGCTCGTTATGACTCTTCAAACTTTTTTTGCTTTAGCGTGTTTTGTGCTTTTTTGTTCAAAGCCAGACACGATGTAGTGGGTAAAGAAACCCTCTAGTAAATAGATCTTTAGTAATATGGTGGTGAGATATGGGGGGTGGGTAAGTGTTTGACGGTCTGTGATTAGGTCTCAGTCTTTTAGTGAGCTTGTGCCTCCGCACTGTCAACTTCACACAGGCTTTTGCCTCCCCTGCCCCTCCCCATAGGTGGGCAGGATGGGAGTGGGCTCTAGTTGGATGGTTCCCTTCTCAGAATCCCAGTAGGTTAGGCTCTCTTGAGAGCAGGTCTTACTAAGAAGAAAGGAATTCTTTAGCGTATTTCAAAATGGATGATTTTCCCCTGCTCGAAGCTTGAGACGATCTTTCTTCATCGCTGTCTACTTGTCTGCATTGAGCATCCAGCAGTTTGTCAATTAGTTTGAGGTTTCCTCCCCTGGTATTGGTTGCAGCGGAGGTTTCTGCTCTAAGCTGTGATTCTCTATTTTCGGGTGGTGATCTTCAGTTTATTCAGCTTTTAACTCATTGTGAGGAGGGAATGATAGCTTCCAGGCTATCATTCACATGCTAGACTGGAAACTGGAAGTCTAGAGCATTCTGTAGACTGGCATGTCTAGGCTGGAAACTGCATGCTAGACTGGAAACTGGAAGTCTAGAGCATTCTGTATGCCTTCCTGGGTCCTAAAAACACAATAAAGCAGATTCCCTGTCAGACTTTGGGTACCAAAGAGATGTTATAAATTAATTTTTTAAAAAGATTTTATTTATTTATTTGATAGAGAGATCACAAGTGGGCAGAGAGGCAGGCAAAGACAGAGGGAGAAGCAGACTTCCTGCTGGGCAGAGAGCCCGATGTGGGGCTCGATCCCAGGACCCTGAGATCATGACCTGAGCCAAAGGCAGAGGCTTTAACCCACTGAGCCACCCAGACGCCCCATAATTTTTTGAAGTTCCATCTTTGCTCCAAACATGGAACAGTATAAAAAGAGAAGATGAAAGTAATGGATACATTCACAAGCAAGAATAACATTTTCCTATCCCAGAAATACAACCAAAGACAAAGCTATGGTTGGGGCTAGGGTTGAACCCTGCTGGGCTGTGTGTCTGAAAGTAAATAGGAGCTTCTAGAGACCAGGGCCTGGAATGAGGCTCCTCTAGTTAAGAAAGGAGACTGGAAAGCTCCTTAGTACTGCTACTTCTATGAAACTTTGTGTCTCGGGAAGAAAGACACTGTACAAGTTCACGACCCCAAAATGAGACAAGCCCTAGAGAAGGGCAGCTACTTACCTGCAGTGCCAGCAAGGGCATGGAGGGCCAGAGAGGGTTACAGACCCACCACTAGAAGTGGGAGGCTGGCTGGAGGGGAAGGAAAGAGAGATTTCACCAAAGAGAACTTGAGGTGCAAATTCCAGAACACACGAAGAACTCTAGCCTATGACTGCCAACCGCTAGAGACAAATTCACTTTAGGCACAATGAAAATAATAGAGATCTATGAAAAAGACTTTAAATACATGTTTTTAGGATCTTCAGAGTGGTAAATGAAATAAGGACTTCCATAAAAAGAGCAAGAATTAACCAAAGGTAAGCAGAAATGAAATTAAGAAGTATATATGAAATAGAGCCACAGTAGGTTGCATCAACATTAGGCTGACACATAAGAAGAAAGACAATGTGCTCTCGATAATTGAATTACAAGTTCGCCAAGAATGCAGTACAGAGAGAAGAGGAAAAAAAAATATATGGAGAAATAGGGAAGGACATGGGAGATTGACTGAGAAGCTTACATCCGACAGGAAGTTCTGAAGAAAGAAAAAGAGGATGAGAAGCACTATTCCGAGAGAGACTGAGGATTTTTCAGAGTTAAAGTCACAGATCCTCAGGTGTAAATGAACACAAAGGAAAATGAAGAGGTTAAATAGAAATAGATGCACATGTGGACACAAAATGGTAATACTGTGGAACTCCAGGCATGGAGACAAAAGTCATAAAAACTATGAGAGAGACAGAATGCCTGCTAATAAATACTTATTAGATGGACAACAGACTTCTTACCTGTAGCTAATGCCGGATTATAACAAAGTATCACTTTCTTTTTAAAAATTTTTTTAAATTTAAATTTAACTTTTTAGGGGCGCCTGGGTGGCTCAGTCGTTAAGCGTCTGCCTTAGGCTCAGGTCATGATCCCAGGGTCCTGGGATCGAGCCCCACATCGGGCTCTCTGCTCCTCAGGGAGCCTGCTTCTCCTGCTACCGTTCCCTCTCTCGCTGTGTTTCTCTCTGTCAAATAAATAAAATCTTTAAAAAAGAAATTTAACTTTTTAAATTTAAATTTGATTTTTTAAATTTAATTTGTTTTTCAGAGTATCACTTTCAATTTGCTGATAGCAAGTAAGTACAAAAATTGAATTCTAAATCCAAATAAAGTATGACTCAAAAATAAGGACCAATGTTTCAAAAAGCATTAGGAAAATATGCTGCTTAACATTCTTGGTGAAAGAGCTATTAACAGATCTCTAAGAACTGGGATACAAAAAACCAGAAATAATATGTTATTTTTTAAATTGACGATTGGCAATATTTACACAGACACACAGACTCAAAATTCTACATAAAAATACCAAGGAAGCAGGACAGGCAGAAATGAGAGTTGAGGTCTTTTGATGGGGTAGGAAAAGACTTTGGTTGTTTAGGAGGTGGTTAGAGATGTTGAGTAATTCTCAGACTTCATCATGGGTTAAGAATCACTTGGCACACACAGGTTGTGGGCCCCACCTGGAGTTTCTTATTCATTAGGTCGTGTTGGGACCTGAGAATTTGTATTTCTAACAATTACCAGATGATACTGAGTCCACTGGTTTGGGGTCCACACTTTGAGAATCACTCCTCCAGACTTCAGTAGAAAAATATTGTAGCTAACTCTGTAGGTCTGGAAAAACTGAGTAGCCCTGGAGAGCATAGCAACAATGTATAGCTTTAAAACCACAAAGGAGAAAAAAATGTATATGAAAATGTTGTAAGTACAACAGAAGGCAAGAAAGAAGAAAACAATGAGGAAGAAAGGAGAAGAGTAAACACAAATGAAGACAGTAAAACTGAATCTATAGACTGGAAGACAGTTTTTGCAACACATCAAACTGAAAAGGAATTTGTATCTAGGATGTATTTTTTCTATTCTTTTTTATTTTGTTTTGTTTTTGTATCTAGAATGTATTAAGAACCCTTGCCGATCTGTAAAGAAAGGACAAAACCTTGAGAAAATTTGCAAATGCTATGCTATGACTAAGCAATTCACATAAAAGGGAACCAGCATGACCAACAAGCCCTGGAAAGTGTTTTGTCTCATAAGCAACCAACGAGACACAAATTAAAACATGGGTTCTTACCCAACAGATTGGTGAATACTTAAAAGCCTGATAGTTCTAAATGTGAGTGGGGATGTGGAAAAACAAGACAGAAGTCTCCCACCCAGGGCGTGAGAGGATGCACTGGCATGATTCCTTTGTGACAAATCTGTTACAACCTTGTAAGGATATGGTCCTCATATCATATCCAACTAAAGATGCACATTCTCTGGGACCCAGCAATTCTGCTTTCTAGGATTCTGTCAGAACTCTTCCATTTGTGTACACAGAGATGTGGGCATGAATGTTCTTGCAGCATTGCTTGTGATAATGAAAAACTGAAAATAACCTAACTCTTTCCACCAGCAAGTGGATAAAAATGTCAGATCTTCATAAAATGGAATACTCAAAGACTTAAAATGAATCGGTAGTATGTGGAGATAAATTCTGTCTACAGGTTCTTTAATGTTCTTTACTAGACAACATTATTGACCCCAAATACTTGGAAGTAGCCTCAGCTAAAATTATCATCAAGACATGTAGTTTGCAGTTTCAGTGATAAATAAGAAATTTCCATGAAGTCCTTGGCATAAGGGCTTTTGTGAATTCAAAACCCTGGGTTAGCCACTATTTATTTAGATTAGAAAGATAATGCAGAAAGTTAGAGAATATTTCCGTTCCAGTAATGACAATTTAAAAATTAATCTGTGCTTCTTTTATATTTTGTTATCATAAAATTATCTCTATCTAAGTTTGTTTATTAAACAGAACAAAGAGCTTGTATAATATGGAGAACTTTGTTTAATAGTTCTTGTCCAAAGAGAGTTGACTTGTGAACTTGAAACAATGTCTGTTTATTTTACATTTGTCCAAGAATTTATAAGAGATAATTGTATTTTTCACTTAAAGAAATAAAGTGTTACTCTCTTCTTGTTTCCCTTAGTACAACCAGTATATTAATAAAAAGTTCATTAAAATTAAGAAAGCATAGGGATGCCTGCGTGGCTCAGTCGGTTAAGTGTCTTACTCTTGATTTCGGCGCAGGTCATGATCTCAGGGTTGTGGGATTGCACGCGTGTCGGGCTCCTCACTCAGTGTGGAGTCTGGGATTCTCTCTTTCCCTCTGCCTGTGTCTCTGCCCTTCCCCTCATGCTCTCGCTCTCTCTTGAAATAAATCTTTTAAAAAAAGTTAGAGCATAATTAAAATCTTGCTCTCTGCAATAGGATTTTTTTTTTTGAAGTTTAATTAGTGTTTCTAACATTCACTTAAAACTATAATACTGGGGCACCTGGGTGGCTCAGTAGGTTAAAGCCTCTGCCTTCGGCTCAGGTCATGATCTCAGGGTCCTGGAATCGAGCCCTGCATCCGGCTCTCTGTTCAGCAGGGAGCCTGCTTCCCCCTCTTTCTCTGCCTGCCTCTCCGCCTACTTGTGGTCTCTTTCTCTCTCTCTCTGTCAAATAAATAAATAAAATCTTTAAAAAAAAAAAAAGCCATAATACTAATTTTCCAGTTACATGTATAAATGTGGTAAATCTCAGAAACAAAAAGTGGAGTGAAAAAAGCAAATCGCTGACACTTATTTAAACAATTTGGACATTCAAAACAATGCTGTATGTACAGAATATGAATCACAAAAAATGTGAAAAATGTGTTCTTTCCCTCATGAACATAATGCTTTTGGACCACACAGCGGTCCGTCTCCATCCTCCTACCCCAGCTCTCATCTTTTGTTCACACGGATGCTGTGCAAACGTGTAGACTCCAGCAGCCGGAGCCCGTAGGGGCAGCAGCGGGCTGTTAGCAGCGAGCCGGCAACCTCTTCATACCCCGCAGTAGCCTTCCTGCATGTTTCCAGTTAGCACCTTCCTGCATGTCCACAGCTCCGCACACCTGCACCGGTCTCTAAGGCTCCCCAGCCATGCCCCATGCTCAGCAGAGGACACCATCTTGGATTTAATCAGGAAAATGGAGGCCAGTAGGCATTCCCAGCTGAGCCGCTCCTCCTCTGCTTCCGGACCGGACTGTGGATGTGAATCCAAAGCCTTTATTCCTTTCATTCCCCTCCATTTCTGTGAGAACAGTGGCCTGCCTTCTCCATCTATTCACTGACCCGTGTTCTGCATCTCCTCTCATTGTACTTTCTCAGAATATGTTTATCAGTGGTGCCTCTGCCTCCTCTGTCTTTATTCTCTCTTTACGTGTTTTAATTTTATTTCCCTTTGGTCCACAATTGTGCTTCACTATCTTCCAACTTAAAAAAAAAAAAAATCCCCCTTGATTTTCTGCGACCTTCCCATTACCACTACACCTGTTTTTTCCTCCTCTGACAACACTGATTACTGAAAACTTTTTCGCTAAATGAAGAGCCATTAGGATGAAAATCCTTTTCTGACCAGCTATTCAAAGCAGCGACATAACCCTTCACCATCAAATTCTTTTTTTTTTAAAAGATTTTATTTATTTATTTTTTTTATTTATTTATCTTTTTTTTTTTTTAAAGATTTTATTTATTCATTTGACAGAGAGAGATCACAAGTAGGCAGAGAGGCAGGCAGAGAGAGAGGAGGAAGCAGGCTCCCTGCTGAGCAGAGAGCCCGATGTGGGGCTCAATCCCAGGACCGTGAGATCATGACCTGAGCCGAAGGCAGAGGCTTTAACCCCCCGAGCCACCCAGGCACCCCCACCATTAAATTCTTTACAACAGAAACCTGCTTGTACTTTCTCCACTGTCTCCATCCACTTCCATGGTTGTTTGGTTTCTGCCTCTCTTAGCTCACTAACTTGTCTTGCCAAGAACATTGTCGATATACTGTCTGTGGGTAAATACAGTGTTTTGACGTGGCTTCTTGGAAGTAGTTCATAAAGTTGATTATTTCCTCTTATTGAATGCCTTTCCTCCCGTGAATAGTCGAATGGGCATTTACTGATGGGATGTGCCAGAGATGTGGAGATGAGGAAGACTTGGACCCTGCCCTGGAGAGCTTTAGCAGCTGGAGATTGGGGGCACGGAGGAGGCAGGGGAGATGCTGCTTCAATTAGAAGGTCAGGAGCACTGGGCTGTAACTCTGCTCATGAGCAAACGGCAGAAACAGTTTGGCTGGTGAGCTAGGGGGAGACCAAGAGAAGGCTTTTCTAGAGAAGGTGGTACCTGAACTGAGTCTTGAGACTTGAGTATTAATAGGATTTCCAGCTCTTCTTGGTTCCTTTATATCTCCTTGTCTTTGTCTTTCCACGCCTCTCCCTCTTTGGTATTTATGTTCCTCAGGCTTTCTTCCTCTGTTCTCTGTTCCTCTCCTCTATTCTCTTCTCATTCTTGACATGAGTCTGACCTTGGGTACCACTTGTCTCCTCAGATCTGTCTCTCAGACTCCAAACTGGATTCCTTTCACCACTTTCCCCTGCGCAGTTTTGTAGAGATATCAGTGATATATAACATTGTGTAAATTTAAGACATACTATGTAATGATTTGTACACATATATATTGTAACATGTTTACTGCACCAACTCTTTCTATCTGGTCTGGATATTTTATGGGCAGTTCAACCTAGGATACCTAAAGATGGGTGACC
>JAQQSY010007529.1:0-10405 GCA_028646535.1 Procyon lotor | reverse complement strand
AGAGTCAGTCGTTCAGTGTGAAATGAGGATCTGGATTTAGCAGCGTGTGTTGCAAAACCAGTTTCCATGGTTTGTAGGTTCTTTCAACTAACTTAACATGCGGCAAACAGATTTCAAGGTCATGTGGCATCTGTGTTTGTATATTGATTAAGTTCTTTCTGAATGGGCATATATACACATAAATGCACATACAGCTTATCTCAATATCATAGGGCCCTTAAACAGTTAAAAATGAGTCGGTGGAAATTAAACTCTAAGGAAGTCCCCAAACTGCCACTCTGGGCACATAGCACTGCCCTTCATCTGTCACATGAGTTTTAATGGAGTGAGCGTCAGGGGCTACACGTGAAGGTACCTAGGTGCACACACTGCTCTGCCTACACCGAGGGTTCAACTCTCTGCTTAAACATTCGTTCCCAAAGGAGGCCTTCTCAAAGCCCCAAATTACATTGCCCCTCTGAGAGACGTTCCCATATGCAATATACTTCTTCATACTAACTTGATTGTTGATACTTTTAAAATCATCCACACCTTTGATCATCATTGCTCTGGGAGACCATAGCTGCCTTATTCACTGTTCCCAGCGCCTCAGCCTGGTTGGCACACAGGAGGTGATTGATAAAACCTGTTGAATCAGTGACTGAACAAACAAACGGAGGAAATGTGTCCAACGTTGTGACAGACCAAAATGGAAAGGGTGCTGCCTGAGGGACTCAGAAAGGCTTCTCAGAGGGAGACACATTGGAACAGGCTCTTGGCAGCCGTCTGAGAGTCCACCCGGCGGAGCAGGGAGCAGGGTATTTGGGGGAAGGAGAAAGCACTCAAGGATGCCCAATTACACCAAGGTCTAGCGTGTGTGGTGATGAGTTGTTAATTCAGTGTAGCCAGAGCATAGGGTGATGAGGCTGCAGATATTAGATCAGGTTAGGGTCATGAGCTGCATGAATTAAACATTTCAGAGGAGAAAACCGGGAGTCAAATGAATGAGGTCACGGGCAGAGTCAGAGCCCGGGGAGCGAAATACACAAAAGCATGAAAAGCACACGTGCATCCACGGGTGCCGCAGCCCTCATTTCACGCAAGGCAGGCCTCCGAGTCCATCAGGCAACACTTCCAAGCAAAGGGCAGAATGACAATCTCGGAAAAAATGACATGGAACCCTCTGGCTCAGACGTCCAGCTGCTGATGGCCTAGAGGACCCACGCCCCTTTTCTTTAAGAGGCAGGAATCCAACCCCATTCTTTGTGAAGATTCCTCTGGCCAATATCCCAGAAGACAATCTTTTCTCTTTGGCGGAACCTAAATTATTTTCTAAATAAACATGAGCAGGTTCAGGAGGTGCTGAGCAAGAAGCTTGGAGGCACCGGGGTAACACAAGGGCTTGACACGATCCAACCTCTGCACAAAGCGGATTCAGCAGAAAACAGAAACGAGCCAGTCACCAAGTGCCCTGGAAGAATTCTCTGCAGCAGGAACCAAAGACTCAAACAGGCTGTGGCTTACCCTGGACTGGGCGCATCAGTCCCAAATCTGAAAGGCCATCACGAGCTCCATTTGCCCCGCACACAAGATAAACTAGGGAAGGTAGAGGAAGGCAAAGGACAGAAATTGGAGCACCTGAGGAGAGGTGCCGAGCTTCGTGCGTTTTCTAGCCAAATGCTTGACCGTGCATATGGAAAACTGAACCTTATTTTTTCAAAAGCGTTTGGCTAAATGACTGCCAGATTATAATCCATTACATTTAGGGTAAACCGTGGTTAAATATTTAAAAAATATTTTTAATTTGTGATTATAATTAGATGCCTAGACATGTGGTGGGGATTCCAGGGAGATTAACTCCAGTTATCAGAATCTAGTCAAAACAAAACAAAACAAAATTTAGCAAAGCTGTGGTCCTTGATCATCATCTTCCAAATATAATTTTAAGAAATGCATTTTTGCTGCCATTTTTAGAAACTCCAATCAATTCCTAGCTCCAGGCTTCTGGAGGTTTCTTATAGATCCAGCTCCCTCTCTCCTCTTTGCTTATATGCCCTAGCTTTTTTTAGAATAATACTTGTACTTAATTTTTTAAACACACATTTATTTGAGCCTCCATCCTAATCGTTGTTCGAACATACAGAATCTGGTTCAATATTTCATTTTTGGAATCATAACCAATGAAAAGACCTGGGGTTGGTACAGGTTTTCAAAGATTTTAAAAGAACTGCTTTTAAAAATTAAATCATACCTTGTCACATATTTATAAAACAGAAAGGAGAGTAAACTCCTTTGTTGAAAGCAGGATTGGGGAGGAGGGATGTGGAACCAGCAAGAACACAGCTCACATGGGGCGCCTGGGTGGCTCAGTTGTTAAGTGTCTGCCTTTGGCTCAGGTCATGATCCCAGGGTCCTGGGATTGAGCCCTGCATCAGGCTCCCTGCTCTGCGGGAAGCCTGCTTCTCCCGCTACCATTCCCTCTGCTTGTGCTCCCTCTTTTGCTGTGTTTCTCTGTCAAATAAATAAATTCCTTAAAAAAAAAAAAAGAACACTTCTCACCCAGGGGCCCTTTCACTCCGATAAAGCTTTTGGATCCCTTGGAATTGTCAGGCCATCGTTCAGAAATCCACATGTGGTAGAGCTAGGCCTGGACTGAGAATTACAAAATGGGGTTGCACTCACGGTAGGTCACTGAGAAACTGACCTGAACTACTCCTGCACCAGCACTGGGCTCAGTCTTCCTCAAATGAAATAACAAGAGTAGAATAAATAATTCAGAAGGCTCAATCTAACTAAACAAATCTTAGTATCCTGAGAATAGGAGTTTCATTTATTTGGATAAATTATGCCTCTTTTATTAAAAACTGGTACACGAAAATTTGGGCTTCTCAAAAATTTTCTGTTCTCTGATAATAAAGTCTTCCCTTTTTTTATACTCTAAGATCATTTGAAACTGCATAGTTTTTATCTACAACGGCCAAAGTATGGAAAGAACCCAAGTAGCAGTCAACAGATAAATGGATAAAGAGATTGTGAGATAAACACATTTATTTATGTGTGTGTGTGTGTGTGTGCACACATACACAATGAAATATTATCTCATTTCTTTTTTTTTTTATTACTTGTCATTTATGACAACACAGACGAATCTGGAGGGCATTTTGCTAAGTGAAATAAGCCAGACAGAAAAAGACAAATACCTCATGGTATCCCTTATACATGGAATCTAAAAGAACAAAAGTTGAACTCACAGAAACAGTAGAAAAGTAGTAGCCAAGGTCTGGATGGTGGGGGAAACAGGGAGAAGCTGGTATAAACTTTCAGAGAGATGAGTAAGGTCTCAGGGTCTTTCGTGGTGACGACAGTTGATAATATCGTGTTTCGTAATTGAAAGTTGCTAAGAGAATAGAACCTAAATATTCTTATCAAAGAAAAGGGGGGGAGGTAAGTACATGAGGTGGTGGATGTGTTAATTAGCCTGATGGGGGATACAATGAGAATACATGTATCCACAATGAATACCTGTATCAAATCATTACACTGTCTACTTTACACGGTTACAGTTTTATTTGTCAATTACACCTCAACAAAGCTGAGGGAAGAAACAGATAGGAACTGCATAGTTAGAATCCTATTCTTGAATGTTTTCCAGTTCTCCCTAACATTCCTTCCCTTTCAGAAGTTTGCTGTGGAACGAGGCCTATATGTTCTCTTCTCCTTTAAAGAGGCCAGTCTTGGACACCTGGGTGGCTCAGTCGTTAAGCCTCTGCCTTTGGCTCAGGTCATGATGTCAGGGTCCGGGGCTCGATCCCCGCATCGGGCTCCCTGCTCAGTGGGAAGCCTGCTTCTCCCTCTCCCACTCCCCCTGCTTGTGTTCCCACTCTCGCCATGTCTCTCTCTGTCAATAAATAAGTAAAATCTTAAAAAAAAGAAAAAAAAAAGGCCACTCTCCTGAGAGTGAGCGAACACATCTGCCAAGGCCCGCCCTCCTCACTCGTGGTTGTCACTTTCGGACGACACGCCATGGACACGTTCCCCCCCCTCAGTTTCAATCACTTCCACTTCATCAACCAATTCCCCCTTGGGGTTCAGAATTAGGTCCAGACTAACAGTTTCCCCATTCCCTTTCTCCAGGAGAAGAAATTATTAGAAATTGTGGCCCCCTTTAGACATGTGGGCAGCGAAGCCAAAACCCATAATCTCCTGGGGCTTAAAGTACCTCACTGACCACCCCTTATCAGTGGAATGGGAGTGAAAATTGGTCAATTTCTAACTTGTGAATACTCATCAGGACAAACTCATTAAAAGCATTAGCATATAGAGTGGGGCTTGCAGGAGTCCCTCAGCCTCGATCCCACCCCCAGGGACGCACTGAGGGGGCTGTCATTCAATGATCCCGACAGGCCTGTCTTCACTTGGCTCCTCCCGTGCAACCTCTAGATTCCCAGCAGTCTTTCTCCCAAATACAGGTGAACAGGAACAAGTAAGTCTGTGACATTTATGAGAGATCCACAGGTTCAAAAGATGGTAAAGACTCCCAGGTTTTTCATTACGTCTGATTTCCCATCAGCTCCTCATAGTTCCAGATGGAGTCTCCACTTGGATGTCCCACATCACTTCAAATATACCTATACAGAATCTATATTACCTCCTACCAACACAGTTTGTTTTTGCAAACTCCCATTTATGTTGCCCCTATTCTCCACCCTCCATGACTGAGGGTCATCCAAGACCTTTCTCTCCTCCACAACCTTTAAGTTAAAGCTCTTTGATTTTGGTAATTTGATTGATACTATTTATGATTTATTATTGGCAAAAATTAGTTATTGGGAATAATTTATCATTGGTAATAGGTCATGGAAAAATTCACCCACTTTAAATGATTTTTTTTTAATTTAAAAGTAATTAAAAAGTTTTTTTTTAATTTAAAAGCTAAGTGAAAGCTAGGAAAGTTTTGAGGGGCTGGTATACATTTTGACTGCTTATTTAACTTCTCATGACCTCTCACACAACCTGAGGGTTAAAGAATTGTATTTACGGAGGTTGCGTGATAAAATGGTTTTTCAGAGAAACATTTTTGAGTGTTCATTTATGAACTGGTTTTTCTTTCTATGCCAAAAGCATTAAGAGTTTGTCATATTTTAAATAAAATGTAGCCGATTTAAATGCCAGAGAAAAGTAGACATTATGGCACTTTTGACTCTAGTTTTCTTAGAAATTATTAGTAGTAAATGCTCCAAACTTATCTTCATAACCTCATGTGCAAAGCCACAGGGATGGCTGGCATCTGGTCTGATTGGGGGATGATAAAGGAAATGGCCACCGGGCCAGGATCCAGCTAAGCTTTAGGGTGCTCAAGTAAATCTGTGAGAAACTCTCCCTCTATCTTTCCAACAGAATGCTGAATTATTTGAAATCACAATGTGAAAGGTATACAAACTAACAAAGCTAATGAATCAATCCAGGAGCAACAGGTAAAGATGACCATAGAGAAAGAAATCTCATCAGGGGTCTAGGCAGCCTTATAGCTGCTTGGCGTCACTGGGCAAAGCTTCCAGAAGCACAAAGCCCCCCTTGGTTACTAAAATCCCAAAGTTAGATGCAGAGACACGGACTCCATTGGAGGCAATGCAGATTTACCAAAGTAAATAGAGGTACCCACGGTTCGAGTAAAATGAGGGCTTCCATTTTTGAGAATGATGGGAATGAGAGAGCGGAGGCCATTTGCAGGAGCAGAGACCTGATGGAATCCGATTGCCAGGCTCAAATGAAGATTAGCACTAGCAAAATTACTTCCCACGTTCAAAGGGAGGGTTGTCTTTAGGAATTGCCACACACAGCCAGACCCCACACTGCCGGGCAGATTGTGTTTTGATTTCAGAATTGTGCCTCTTGCACCCAACAGACATTTTTATGCCAGATAAGATCTTAAAGAAAAATCTCCATTTATATGGGCTTTAGTTGTTTTTTTTTTATTGCTTTGTTTTTGTTTGCTTTTTTTGTTTACTTTTATGTTTTCTGTTGCTGTTCTCCATAGGGCAAATTATTTGGTGTGTTTTTTCTGGGGGTTACGGAGAGGATTAATTTGGGGGCTTGCCACTTTCCTCAGTCACTATAGCTACTTGGAGGAGAATAAAAAAACTGCAGTATCTATTCTTCAAAACCTTGGAAATGATCTCATTTCTGATGATCTATGGCATTTTTTTTCCAGAGATGATTGCATTCCTCTGAGACAGCAAGCCACTCCATTAGAAGAATTGAATAATTTGTTTGTACATTAAATCTGTTTTTATGAGAATAAGGGTCAATATGGACGTCGCGGCAGGTAAAGCTGCGTGGGAATAACTTGAGAAAATATATGATCTAACCAGAAGTGGCCAGCCCTCAGATGGAGAAGATCTGTTCTTTGGTTCTATCATATGGGTTCTTTGTTTTGTTTTCCTGAGTTGTTTTGTTGGTTGGGAATTTTTGCCCTCGGGGTGACAGTTGTGTTAGATGGTATGGGTGCTCTGCCCGGATTCCCTTTATGGAGTGGGTCCATCAGTCCCACTGCGATTACTGTGTGCAATGATTCACAACATCCCACCTCCCAACTTCGAGAATTGTCCTTAGCAGACAAGAGCCCTCTCTCTAAGGAAATTACACCCACATAACGCCTCTTCCCCCGCTCCCACCGCCGCCCCACCCCCCCCGGAAGCCCACAATGACTTACTTTGAGCAGGGAGGTGGGAAAGGCTGGTCCGGCCCCTTGCTGGACAACTCTTGTGGAATGATTAATGCTTCACAACTCCCTCCTTCCAGTAGATCAGGCGGCCGAGGCCGGCCTGCTCTTTCCCCATCTCTATTCTCTCCCTCTCACAGGTTTTTTTTTTCTGAAGCTCACACTCAATAAATCAGGGGCACAGGAACTATGTCACAGGCTCTGCTCCTTGAAAACCTAAATTAAGACAGGTGCTGGGTTTTTTTCTTTCTTGCCGTAGATTTAATAATCTCTACAATATAGGCAAATCATGATGATGAGGAACCTAAATCAGATTATTAACTATTTAAGGGCTTACTGCTTTAGGTCCTGTGGGAAATCAGAGATGAGGCAATTCCAGCCCACAAGGGAATGGCATTTAGATGGGAAAATATAACAAGGTATAAACAAATCAAACAGTAAAATTAAATCATTGAAGATGACACCAGCTCTGTCAAGATGGCATGCAATTAATCACCAAATGTGTGGTGAAGATAGTTGCTACAGAAATTAGTACCACCAAAAGTCAGATGAATTTCACTCCATTTTGCTTCCTGTGGGAATGGGCACAAGTCACTTGATTTCTCTGGGCCTCAGTTTTATCAGCAAAATGAAGGTGAGTGACTAGATAATTCCAAATATCTTTCTCAGTGTTGGTCTGGTGAGTGTGCTGCCTGGGGCAGAGGGGTCTTCCGAGCAGAAATCCACGATATTAGAGATGAACAGAGTACTTTGCAGATAGCGTGAAAACAGGTACCAAGGAGTAGAAGTAGGAAAGCAAGTCTACTAGGATGGTTGGCATTAGAGCATTTTGGTAGAGCATCTCGGGAGGTGGTACTGCCAATGGGAGCCATATGGTAAAAATATTTAATGCCAAGGTGAAGAAACATAGACCTTGTGCTATAAGATGCAATGTAATCTCATTGGCAGAGCCAGGATGGCACCCTACCTACCTTTTCTACAACCTCCCGGGTACCAGCATATACTCTGTGTGGGACTAATGTATTAGCTGCTGTTTCTGGAAAATACCAGGGCCTATCACACTCCAGGGCCTTTGCACACACCACCCATTTGACAGGAACATCGCCCCCACGTTCCCCCCTTATTAGGCCATCTCACTTCTTAAGACTCAGTGTAACTACCAAGTGCTATTTGAACCTTGCCCTCCACCACGCCCACCAGGCAGAGCTGGCTACTGACTTCTCAATGCTTCCTTTGCACTTTGTCTATATCTATAACACCACTTACCACCTTGTATTGTGATGATCCATTTACAAAAAAGAATGTTTTTTTTTTGAGAGCCAGACACCCACTTGAGGGGTAGGGGGTAGGTAGAGGGAGAGGGAGAGAGCATTCACATACTTTCTTCACTCCTTGGGAATTCATGTGTTCCTTGAGGATGAAAGCTGGGTCCTCTTCATTTTATCCAATTTACCATTTCAGCCTACTTTGCCCCCACCCCACACATCTATAAGTTCTCGTGTGGTCCCCGACAAGTAGCAGCGAGCAAATCTGGACCACATCATATCTTGCACAGGCCCTGGGCATTTTGCCTTCTTGGACCACTCTTTCTACCTTTAAAGTTTTTTTTTTTTAATTCTATCTTATAATCACATGGGTATAAAGATGAATATATTAATATTATCTATTAAAACATTTCCTTTTACCTAAAAGTTCATTTTTTTCCTTCTGACTTTAAACGAACACATTTTTGTGTGCCCCTGAGAAAATTGTGGCTCCCCCATGCTCTGCCTACTGAGCATAATGGATAAGCCAAGCCTGAAATGAATGGCCAAATGTATTAATCAATGCAACTCATCTTACAAATATTTATCTTTACTTACATAAGCTGATTTAGGTTTATTTCATCTGTTCTGAGTAAGATATAAAATGTTTGATTATATATTCCTTTGGCTTTATTTTCTTTTTCTTTTTCTTTTTTCTTTTTTTTTTTTTTCCTCAATAGTTATTTTTTAATCATAAGTAACATCATGGGAAATTTAATAAAAATGCTCATGTGAAACACTACTCAGTCTATTTTGAATAGCAATTTAAAAATGACTGGTCAAAATTATCACTAAGAGGGCACCCTACCAGTCTTTGAATAGAACAAGAGAAATGTATTAAAAATCAAAAGAGAAAAATTAATTTCATAGTGTAACATAAGGAATGATGATTTCAAACAGCACTGTATATTATTAGTTCATAACGACTATCTACAAAATGTCAAGAAAATTAGATTTCAGATGGTAGATGAGGTTTGTCTCGCTGAAAAAAGGGTTTTAATAAATATTAAGCACAGAAGTATTTGGGGATGATGAAGATTCAGTAATTAAGCATTGAACATGCAGTGACCCATTTGACACCAAAGAATTAAAGGCACAAAAAATTGGTTAGCTAAATGCAACTGCCAAGAGGGTTGAACTCACTATTTTTATGCTCTAAAGAATGATAATTCATCTAGTAGCAAATCTTTCTTCCCCATTTATGAGTTATTAGAAATACCGCATATTAGGATGAAATAGGATTTTTGAGACACAGATTCTTAGGAATGAGGCAGGTCTTTGGCGATCGATTCCCTTCTCTGTATAGAAATTACAACTTCAGCATCCCCGGAAAATGCTAGTGACGGCTACGAGATTCTCAGAGAAGGGAAACCCGTTACCTCACAAAGCAGCCTGTTCTGCTGCTACCCAAGTCTAATTTTAAAAAATTCTCTGTTACGTTGAGCAGAAACTCTACTCCTCTCCCCACCAAAGAGTACACCAAAATTAACATTACACTTTTGTGATACTTTGGGGGGATTATGGATAGAACAGGATTGATTCGGTTTCCAGATTAGCCAACTATATCCTTAGGCATTAAGACACTTTTTTTTTTTAAATCTTAAACCATTTTTGATCAACATCTTTCAGGTTGTGTCGAATCCTGGAGGGTTTTCAATCAGAGAAATCTAAATTTGAATCCTGGCCCACTTACTAGTACTTGTCTGAATGACCTTAAGGAAATGGTTTAAACTCTGGAAGTCTCATTTTTCTATCTCCAAAACCTTACAGGTTGAGAGGATCAGAGATAATGTATGTAAAGCACCTAGCACGGTCTTTGCTACAAAGTAAATGCTCAGAATCTGCAAGCTACAACGAGTTTGTCTCCTTAAACGTTTGACACTCTAATGATTCCGGGGTTTGATAATGATGAGCATTTACTAGTGCAGAGCACTTTGAAACAAGTCACAATGTTTATCACAACTTTAAAAGTGTCCTGAACTGTTTTGTCAAAGATTATTTGACCATAGAGT
The DNA here is from genome assembly GCA_028646535.1 of Procyon lotor. Lineage (NCBI taxonomy): Eukaryota > Metazoa > Chordata > Mammalia > Carnivora > Procyonidae > Procyon > Procyon lotor. The sequence continues at coordinate 389 of JAQQSY010007529.1, read as the reverse complement.
TGCGGGTCCATATCTGGGCTCTCTATTCTGTTCCATTGGTCTATGTGTCTGTTTTTGTGCCAGTACCATGCTGTCTTGGTGATCACCGCTTTGTAATAAAGCTTGAAATCAGGCAATGTGATGCCCCCAGCTTGGTTTTTCTTTTTCAGTATTTGCTTAGTGATTCGGGGTCTTTTCTGGTTCCATATAAATTTTAGGATTGTTTGTTCCAGGCTTTTGAAGAAATCCAGTGGAATTTTGATTGGGATGGCATTGAAAGTATAGATTTCTCTGGACAGTATAGACATTTTAACAATGTTTATTCTTCCGATCCAAGAACATGATATGCTTTTCCACCTTTTTGTGTCTTCTTCAATTTCTTTCATGAGTGTTTTGTAGTTCTTCGAGTA
>JAQQSY010007528.1:0-10405 GCA_028646535.1 Procyon lotor | reverse complement strand
AAATTTCAACTTGATTAGATTTTAGTTCTTTTATTTCTCCAGAAAGGGATTCTCTAATATCTTCCATGCTTTTTTCAAGCCCACCTTGATAATTGTCATTTTGAACTCTACTTCTGACATATTACTATTATTCCTATTGATTAGACCCCCAGCCATCATTACTGCCTCTTGTTCTTTTTTTGTGATGAGTTTTTCCGCCTTGTCATTTTATCGAATATCGAATTAAGAATAGATGTATGAGAGAACAAAATACTAAAAGGGTAGCAATAACCCCAGAAAAATATACAGTAAGGAAATCAGAAGAGAGCGGAAACCAGAAGTTGAAAAAAAAGGGGGGAGGGAGAAAAAATAAATAAAATAGAGAAAAAGGAAAAAAAAAAAAATATATATATATATATATATATTAGGCGTGTGATTAGAACAGAGCCCCAGACCTGTTTTTGGGTGCTTTTTAGTCTGTTAGAAGAAACTACATCCCAATATTTTAAAGAAATAAAAACTTATCAATATACAAAAATAGGGGTAAACACTATAAAGGGATATAATATGAGTGTAAAGAAGTAAATTAAAAAAGATTTTAAAAAAGGAATTATTAAGAGGTTGGTTGAAAAAAGAAAAAAAAAAGAATACAAGAATGTCATCAGGCTGGAGACTAGAACTAAGCCGTGTGCTAGATTTAGTGTATATTTTGATCTATTAGAAGAAATTGTATCACAAAACTTTAAAGAAAAAACCCTTTATGTATACAAAAAATAGGGTGAGGAGATAAAATATGAAAGTAACAGTAAAAATTAGAAAAGATTTTTAAAAAGTTATTGTAAGATACTAGTTAAAAAACGCTAAAATAAAAAAAAGAAAAAAGAAAATTAAAAAATAGAGTAAGAAAAAAATAAAATTAAAAAAATTTAACTCTGAAAGACTAAATGTTCGTGGGGAAAAAAGCCATGAATTTTATGTGTTGCTTTTTCCTAACTCTGGAGTTCCCCAGTTCTCATTGATCGATGAACTTGATCATGGCTGGATATTCTCGCTGATCTTCTGGGGGAGGGGCACATTGCTGTGATTCTCACATGTTTGCCCAGGCGGATTCTACCACCCTTGCTGGCTGTTTCTAGGCAGTCTGTGGGGGTTTGCTCTTGAGAGCCTTTGTTCCCTGAGTGCTTTCTGTACTGCCCCGGAGGCCAGGAATGAAGATGGTGGCTCCCAGTCTCCACCGAGAGGAGCCAAGAGCTCAGCCCTGCTCCTCAATGCACTTTCAGAGAGAAACAGTCAGTCCCTTCTGTCTCCCTGGTTTCTGGCCACGCTCTGAGCTCACTGGCCTGTGACCGAGAGTTTCTTTCTTTCGTGCGTGGCCCCGTCTTGAGTCTCCAAACCTAGCTGATTCCTTCAGCGTGCTCCCACGCCACTCCTCCTGGAGGAGGAAGGGGAATCTCCCTGGATCTGCCCCTTGTGGGGTCCCTGATCAAAGAGCAGTGGCCCAGCTGTGCCTCGGATCCCAATTTAAGGTAATCCCAAACTGATAGCCCACTGCTCAGCTCCATCTCCACGGCCAGCTTCCCCACTCTGATACTAGGGAGCTCTGCCACCCTCAGACACCCCCAGTCCCTCTGTGACCCTGCAGATCCTGAGACCACACTGTCCCCAGGAGGGCTCCACCCCCAGCTTAGCCTCTGGAGCAAAGTCCCTCAGTAGAGCAGACTAAAAGTCCTGACTCTGTGCCCCGCGGCTCTGTGGCTGCTGGGAGCTGCCCCTCCCCCCTCGCCCCCCCGCCCACGGTCTCTCTTCCCATTGCTTTGGATTTATTTTTCCACATGTCCTACCTTCTGGAAAGTGGTCAGTTTTCTCCTGGAATTGCTGTTCTTCCTCTCTTCTCTCTCCTGTTGAGTTTGCAGGTGTTAGAATGGTTGGATAATTATCCTGCTGAACCTTTGGGGTCTGATAATAACAGCCTCCTACTTCTCTGCCACCTTCGGGTTCATTTTTAATAGTAAACAATGTCTCTAGCTAAATGTATAGATATTAGCTACATTTAAGTTTTTCTAAGTTTTTGTTTAAGTTTTAGTTAACATACTGTGTAATATTAGCTTCAGGTGGACAATTTACTGATTCATCAGCTCCATAGAACACCTGATGATTTAAAAAGAAAAAAAAAAATTGACCTTAAGTATCAGTACAGTATAATCCTGACTGTAATCACCAGGAGTTAGCACACACTTCGTGGCTTGAAGGACTCCCCTCTGATGCCAATCCCAAGCCCATTGTCCATAGGCCAACCATGCTTTAACCAATTGGCTAACAATTTGGGGATTTATCTTAGTTTGAATAATTCTCTACTATAACTCACAGAACATGAGAAAGGAATATGCTCATGAGTACAATGTATTATAAAGTAATCAGATTCAGAACAGCCAAATGAGGGGACTTATGGAGCATCATCTGGGAGGGTGTTGAACCTGAGGCTTCTGTGTCCTCAGGACATGTCCCTTTCCAGGAACACGTGTATCACCAAACAACAAGCTCACCTGAGTTTTGCTCTAGAGTTTTAACTGGGTTTTCATGATGTGGTCAGGATTAATTCAATCACTGGGTACAAGTTTGAACTCAATATTCAGTTCCTTCCCCTCCCAAAGGTTGGGAGGTCAGGCTGATACCATCTGGCTCAAACCTCCAAGCCTCTTTGTACATGATTGCCCTTCCCACAACCACCACAGTCAATTATCATAAGCATAATCATAATTGTGGTGACCATAAACTCAGGTGTGGTTGAAGGAGTCCACCACGAATAACAAGGATGTTCCTATAGCTCAGAACAGTCCCAGGGTTAAGAGATCACTCTCCAAATGCAGGAGTAAAGAGCAGAGGACTCCTTCCCTCCACATGGCCCTGTATTTTCAATGTGAGCAGAGAACACCACTATTTTGATTCTTTAAATTCCCGAGATGTCACATATATGAGGGGAAAAAAAAAACCTACTTAGTCAAATCTTCAGAGAATATAGATGATGTGTAAGTTTTATGACACTGTTCTCTGTTCTCATATTTGATTTTGATCACAATGTTTTTTGATACAGGTTGGCTTAAGGGATTGTTTATATTAGGTGCAATGGCACAGAGGTGTCTTAGCCTAAAACATCTCTAAGATAGTCATAGATATGTAGCCTATATTTTTTTCCACGATGGAAATAAGGATGCTTCATACAAAATTCCTCTGATAGTGAGTATGTTTTATACGAACTTATAGGATGTCAATTAATTTTATGGGAACCTAGTCTACTGAAACTTAATTTGAATAGAAATGGATAATACCAATAAAAAGAAATTCCTCTGATGAAAATAATTGTGGAATTTGCTACTTGTTGTTATCAACATTCTTAGCAGAAATGCAAAGATGTAAACTTTTAAGAAAACTAGTATTAAGTTAAATAAAAACATCAGTGAACAGGAAATGTGATCAAAGAAAAGTCATTAATCAATAACATGTGAAGGTATAAATCCAATTTAAAAAAATTTCATTTGATCTAATAACATGATCAGTTGTTTTTTATAATGTCTTCTACCAAATTAAAAGAGTTTGCCTGACAATATGTTTTTCCAGGCACTCAGATTGAATTTCTTTATATTTAAAATAGATTTCATTAAAAATGTACAATATTGTACATATGCAAGTCTATTATAATATTATAATATTGCAAACATACTTTTTTCTGAAGTTAAACAGACCCCTTACATTTTTTAGCTTAATATTCAAAATTTGTATGTTTTTTGAGATGACCTGAAAATGTTTGTTATGCGGGAGATTTGCATTGTTTCTAAGTCATTTCCATGCTCCAAGACAATAGCTTTTTTTGTGAATGAGCCTAGGAAACCACATCATCCTCATCTGGGCTGTTTTCTGCCTTTGCTACATACACATACTATGGAGAAGAAAATAAGTGAGAGTTTTGTTCATAAATTTGGCATTGTTTACAGTTGTAGCCATTGTGAATACCAAGGGTATGTTCAATTGAAAAAATAATTCATGGTTCATGTATATGTCCAATTGAAAAAAATAATCAAGAAAATTGCTAATGTATGCTCTACATATCATATATTAATTCCCTCTTACCTGTAGTTTTGCTTTTCTGTGGTCTGAATTACCTACAAACAACCATGGGTGGTCCTTCTGGAAGCAGATTACCCTCCTTCTGACATGTGGTCTGAAGGTCAGTGGTAGCCTAACGTTCTATCACTTGCAGGAGTCACTCACCTCCCTTCATCCTGCCCCACAGGCATTTCATCATCTCACACCATCATAAGAAGGGTGAGGACAGGACAGTAACATACCTTGAGGGAAAGAGAGATACCATGTTCACAAAACTTTTATTATGGTACCTGTTGTAATTATTCTGTTTATTTAGTTGTTCATCTCTTACTGTGCCTAATGTATAAATTACACTTTATCATGGGTGGGTGTGTTTAGGAAAATACACATAACATATACAGGGTTTGTTATATCTGTGGTTTCAGGCATTCACTGGGGGTCTTAGAACATATCCTGTGGGGTTCAAGGGGACTACTGTGTAATATTTTATGTAATACAGTGACAACAGAGAAAGGAATGCTTTAAATCCTGCACCTCTCACATAGTTTTATATGGAAACTTCAGTTTCTCTTTTATTTTACTTACCTTTGCCCAAGGGAAGAGCAATGGCTTTTTTGATGGCGAGAACCTCTCACTCTTGGGGTTGGAAACCTAATGACCCCCACTGAGGAAAGGAATGCCATTACAATCATCAGCACTGGTTTCTTTTAACTCATCCACCTACTCATGGATCATTGGGGCCTGTGTCTTTCCTTCTCTAGGTTTTAGCTGAGACCAAGGGGTCTTCTGAGAGGTCTTCTGTCTTTGCCCCTGCAAGCTTTGGGGTAAATTATCTTGGATCCCAGTTTCTAGCCCTCTGTGTCTCTCCATCTCTCTCTTTCTACGTGTGTACTGCACTGCATGAGTCCCAAAGCAAACTTTGGCCTTGCCCCTCATACTTAACCCACACAGGTTCTCAGAAGCCTTGCTCCCTCTTCTTTGTAGGGTTATGTAGCTTCTGTCCAAATTTAAGAAGCAGAGCTTCATTTTACTTCTGGCCATGGATCATCTCTATTCCCTGCTGGACAGACTCGTGAGCCTGTGAAGGAAGGATGGTTTCAAACCAGTGTGGACACAGCACGCTGTCTTCATAGTTGAAGTTAATTTTTTAAGGGATGGCATGAATTTTAAGATTTCATTTTGGCTGACTTTGTTTGTCCACATACTTGTTGGATGTGTTGGTATAGTCAGGGACCACGTAAGGAGTGGCTGAACAAGCTAGCAGCTGGGGACATTGGAAGGCTAGGGATGTACATGGGAGCAGAGGATATAAGTCATATTGAGAGTATACGGACCAGGTTTCTCAGTGTTGAAGAAAGAAGTTAGAAAGACGGAAATGAGGAAAGCTAATTAGATTTGAATTAGAGCTATCAGTGTGAAGTTGTGATTTTAATATGTAGAGATGAAAATTAAAATGTAAGTGTGTGTGAGTGTATGTGTGTGTGTGCATATTTCCTACCTCTGTCTTTTGACAGATATAAAACAACACCCCAGCAGCAGTGAACCCCTCTAGTTCTGGGCTCCAGTTGGGACTTCTAAATATCAATGTAATACCATTCTTCCCTAGAGGAACCAAGTGTTCTTAGAGAAATGAAGATTCATTTCTCAAGGCTCTGGTAGGAAGGAAAAAAATATATATATGATGAAACACTTTGTATAAAATAGAAATCTATGAATGCATCCAGCTATCAGAGGATACCTGCATCAGTGAAATGAAGGAAAAAGAGATTTCCCTTACAGAATGCAAACTAATAAATCTAGATGGAAGGCGGAATTAGAGCTTCATCACTTGGCGACCGTTACAACAGTAAACGACTTGGACTGGAACATCAATGGATGCTGAAACTGATTTGTAAAATTCCAACAAGAGACAGCACATTCTCAGTCACCGTGGATGTCCCCCCCTGATCTGTGCTCATCAAAAGCAGGAAAGTGGTACCTTCACAGGGAGGAGCCTCGTAGAGGCCACCTTCACCAAGAGTCAATGTGAAAGTCACCAATAACGGAAGGAAGGGTGTGCTGGTGTCTACACAGACAGACAAGCCAGAGAGCTCCTCTTGTGGGGTTGTGACCGCGGTAGAGTACATGCTCCCACCTGGGCTGATTTAACAGCCGACATGATGCCGCATCTGCAGGGCTGGGATGATGTGCCTGAACAAGCCAGCTCTCTCACACCCACCGAGAGCGAGTATGGAGCAGACGAGACAACCCAGCAAGAATACAGTGTCACCATTTGACGTTCTTGCCAAAAATGTGAAGACTGTCAGACAAACTCAAATTAAAAAATACTCCACACAAAAAAAATGTGCTTGTATTTTTCCAAAGTACCAAGTTGAGGAAGGCATAGGAAAGACTAAGAAAGTCTTTGGGATGGAAGCAAACGAAGGGAACCGAAGATGGAGTGCTCTGAGCAATCACGGACAGAATCCTTTGCTAAAAGAATTATTGGTGAAGATTCTTGAAAATCAGATGAGACGTGTGTTACATCTCTGTGGCATAAACTGTTGCCTCTATGTTAGTTTTTTAGAGTTTGCAATGTTCAGTTGTAAGGAATACACACTGAATTTTTATAAGAAATAGGCCACCATGTTTGCGACTTGCTCACAAATGGTTTAGGATAAAATAATTTTACCTGTACACATATATGAATTAGAGGTAGAGATAGACATAATTATTGTATGTTGTGTCGAGAGACAGTGGGTATGTGGGAGATTTTGTACTAGATTTACACCTTTTTAAAAGTAGAGATGATTTGAAATGTTTTAACAGGAGATTTTAAAAATATTTCTATGGAAAAATGACGAATTGGCCATAAAGTTTGAATATTTTAAAAAGCAGAATCAGTATTTAAACTTTTTCTGTTTCTGTGGTACTTTTAAAGTATCTATGAAAGAATACTGAACCCATTTTAAAAGTTAGTGGCCAAGTATAAACAAACAAGAATGAGAAGTTGTTAGAGGTATACATTTCGGGAAAAACAATTGACCGAATCAACTTCTTGAATAAATTCAAGTTTTTTAGATTTTTTATTTCTGTTTGGACAGCTCTGTATATGTAAGGCTTATGTTGTAAGCCATCTAAAATTATTTTTGGAAGTAGGCAGGTTATAAATTATAAATGAATCAAGTAGATCAGAATTCATACCAATTTGTAGCTGGCAATCCGTATTAAGGGGAAGTAAATATCTGTGCTGATGGTGGAATCAGTAGGGGCAATAATATCCTTTCTCAGCTTTCTTTGTTGGGTGTTGTTCTATGTAGGTCACAGTAAGACAATGTGATCAAAATACACTGCCTGTGGCAGCACTTTAAAAAAAAATCTCCCAGCTGCATTTTGTGTGGTGGGAATGCCTTCTTCTGCTGTCCCCACTCTGGGAGGAGTCCCTGGGGCAGCTCTCCTCGTGGGAGTTGGGGGGGTGTCGGGAGGGGGCAGGTGTGGCATGCCCTCTGTCCAGCTTGGACCCAGTGCTCCCCACACAGCACCCTCCCAGTTCCTCCAGCTAATTGGCACGTCTGTGTTTTGTGTGTTACCCGAGGCATCAAGATCCAGTAGCTCTTGCAGAAGAGCTGGTGACTATCTCTCACGCTAGAGGTACAAGCAGGACGTCGCTCACAAATTGCTACAGTTAGCGATAGCACGTAGAAGGAACTTGAGTGTCAGAGTCAGGGGTGGACGTAGGTTTACTGACCTTACTGTAACCGGTCAACGGAAGACCAACAGATGAAAACATCGAATGATGTGAAGTGGATCCCTGTATGTGCAAATGTGGGGACCGGAGGCAGTGAAATAGATTTTGGAAAGTGTGCGTTAGAGTCTCATCTCCCAGCGAGAGCCACAGAACCGAGCAGGAAGCCCTTGGAGACGTGTAGTCCTGCATGTGCTTTCAGAGAAGCTGTGTCCCCACAGACACAGCCGGCCAGGGAGCTGCTGATGGAGGACACGGGAGCTGGGTCGTTTTCTAGTCTTGGGAAGAAGACCCACGGGTGGGACGCGAGGAAGGGCCGCGCTACTTTGGAAGAGTTGTAGTGAAGGAAGCCGAGTAATGCAATGGAAACAGTCACCAATTAACCCAAATTACAGGGAAAACCAGGCAACGAGTACTGCAGCTGCTGTCGTGCCAGGGGATTTGATTAGAGGAGTTACGTCTAATGCAACATCATTCCTTCGGCAAACATTATCTAAATCCACAAAAATAGTGCTTGTGTGTGCAGCACCGATACTAAAGCCCTCGCCGTGATGAGCACAGAGGACGGCCTAGGATCACTGAGTCACTACTTTGTACCCCTGAAACCGGGGCAACACTTCTGTTAACTACTACACTGGCATCAAAATTTTTAAAAGTTGGGAAACCACTAGAAAAAAAATTAAATTACAAAAATAATACCAGAGTGAGAAGACAGCAAGCATCAGACACAATCAACAAAAGTGGTAAAAATCAGTGTTTTTGGTGAATGTGTCTTGAGTTGGGCCAACTAGGGGGTGCATTGGACATTCCCTGCACTTCCTGACCTTCCTCCTACCTCCTCCCAAGTTCCTCTGGGAGGCCCTGGGCATGCCCTGTTTGGGGGGAGGAGAGACAGTGGTTCTCAGAAAAATTACTTCTGTTTTGGGAAACAGGCTAGGGTACCCCTCTTTTTTTTTATTATGTTCAGTTAGCCACTGTATGATACATATCATTAGTTTTTGATGTCGTGTTCAATGATTCATCAGTTGCATACAACACCCAGTGCTCATCACCACACGTGGCCTCATTAGCACCCAGTTACCCCATCCCCCAACCCCTCCCTTCTGTAACCCTCGGTTTGGTTCCCAGTGTCCATAGTCTCTCATGGTTTGTCTCCCTCCCTCTGATTTCTCCCCCTTCTCATTTCCGTCCCCTTCCCTATGGTCCTCCATGCTATTGCTTGTGTTCCACGTGAGTGAGATCATATGATAGGGTACCCCCCCTTTGCAACACTACCATATCTGTACTCTATTAGTTACTAGGTAGTTCCAACAATAGTCTCTCTTTATACGTTTGTGCTAACGGCGGGGAGAGGCTTATGGATTAAAAACAATTCATGTATCTGCCCATCTCTGTCTCAAACTGAGGTCAAACAACACCTGGGTCAAACCTTCAAACATCCTCTAAGTGTTTATCATTCAACACACAACTGCAGTGTTCTTAGAGTGAATTGTGCACTCATGCTTCAGGCCTGAAAAGACTTCACCTCTCAGAACAGCCCCTCTTGACAGCCAGGGAGATGTTGGAGGCACAGACCTCACATCTATCAGGGACTCCAACTTCCAGAAGAATTTACCCACCACATGCGTGTGAGTATGTCCACACATCGTCAATGAGTAGTGTACACAGTATTTTATATTCTTTCCATTTCTCACTCTCCTCCTTCCAGCATAGATGAGGAATGGTTTGGATTCTTATTTGGCCAAAAATACCAAGGCACATGCTCATTCTGAGGGTGAACCTTGGTAAAATCTAGTGAAAGACTCTCGATGCTAATCCAAGGTCAACAAAAAGTCCTTAATGTATTTGCAGAATGGAGTCAACACACTCATTTGCACTTACGACAGGATATTTTATTGGGATGTTATTTCTGTCTCCCTCCACTGGTATTCTTCCTGATCTCGTGCCAGGAGAGAACCTGGTTTTGCGCTTGGCTTGGCCTAAAGGCAGCAGTTGTCCATACCTGGGTTCAAGCCTCTCCTGGCTCTGGACTTCCAAAACCACAGCTCCTGAAAGCAGAGAGGTTGGCAAGACTCAAGGTTCAAACAGCTGACATGGCCAGAAGGAAGGTGAGAAGCTCTCCTTCCTGGAAGTCCTTTGGGGACTCCAGTTATGGTGGAGTCACTTACAGTGCTGCAGGGAGGTGGCAGGACCTTGGGGTGTGTGGGTCTCAGGCATCAGAGAGCTGCCTGCCGAAGGCGAGCGCTGGACCTTGGAGCTGCTGGAATCCAAGGACCACATGAGCTTGGGGAACGAGCAGATGTGATGTGAAGAGCAGAAGACCTGAATGTTTGGGGCTGTCTACTCTCTTTGAGCAGGGAAGGGCCCCCTAGTCAGGGTGGGGATCGAATTTCCCAAGCCCGACAGAATGAGCTCTCAGAGCACATTGAAAGAGTTTAAAAATGTCAGTGAAAGGGGGCGCCTGGGTGACTCAATGGGTTAAAGCCTCTGCCTTGGGCTCAGGTCATGATCTCAGGGTCCTGGGATTGAGCCCCACATCCGGCTCTCTGCTCGGCAGGGAGCCTGCTTCTCCCTCTCTCTCTGCCTGCCTCTCTGCCTACT
>JAQQSY010007527.1:0-10405 GCA_028646535.1 Procyon lotor | reverse complement strand
TTTTAAAGATTTTATTTATTTATTTGATAGAGAGAGAGAGAGAGAGATCACAAGCAGGCAGAGAGGCAGGCAGAGAGAGAGGAGGAAGCAGGCTCCCTGCTGAGCAGAGAGCCTGATGCGGGGCTCGATCCCAGGACCCTGAGATCATGACCTGGGCCGAAGGCAGAGGCTTTAACCCACTGAGCCACCCAGGTGCCCCGTCTTAGGTTGATATTAGAAGAACATCAGTACGATTAGAACTTTAAGTGATTCTCAGTTTCTTAAGCTAGGCTTATTTACATTTTATTTTATTTTATTAAAAGATTTATTTATTTATTTTAGAGAGGGGGAGTACAGGGGCAGGGAGAGAGAAAGAGAATCCTCAAGCAGACTCCTGACCCCGGGATCACAACCTGAACTGAAATCCAGAGTCAGATGTCCAACCCACTGAGCCACCCAGGTAGCCCTAGACATATTTAATTTTAAAAACACGATACTAGTTAAGTTCAATAAACCTGTCCACTTGCAAAAAGGTGGGTAGTTTAACAAAACGAAGTAAGAACAATCAGGAAATGCGAGAGGACATCTTTAGCTGTAGGTTAGTAATTGGTCACCATTTTGGAAAGCTCACTGACAGCAGGGCCCTTGGGGATCTCCCAATAATTTTCCCTTCCCCTTTCAAACCCTATTTGGGTTTATATACCTATTTAGATACCTATTATATCAGAACACCTTTACCTAATATATGTAAACATATATCACTAGCAAGATTGGCTCGAAGAACCTCTCGATAACCCACAAGCATGTTACAGATGAAATTTAGCCCCAAATATTTAGGGAGTAGAAAAATCCAAGATATTCCCATTTCCTCCAGGTCCGTTTGTAAGAAGACAGGCATCCGCAGATGAGGGGTGCCACTTGTTTTCTTTTTTCGCCTACCATGAACAGTGGCCATAACCATTGTGGAACATCAACAGATAAACTTGACCAAAGGTCATTGAAACTACTCATCTCTAGGGGTCCCGACCACAAGTGGCTGGTGCCCACCGTGGTTCTCCAACCTGTTCCTACTTATGAGTCAGGGAAGGCTCCCCTCAGAGAGCCTGGCCGACCCCTTAATTCCTGCACGGTTCAGTTCCCTGGGGAGGGAGCTCTTCTCCCTGTATCTCTGTGCCATCTCTGATTCAAGTGGGTCCATCTGGAAGTAATATTCCCCAAGCGCTTAAACCGGAGCCCGGCTCTCCACAAGTGACTGCATGTTTCCTGAAACCAACTATTGGCAGCTGTTACTAGGCATTTTCTGCTTTTTAGATACCTATAATTACACCAATTATGCCAATCATTGATGTTTATAAAGGATTTAAAATTTTACACACCCAGAAGAGTCTATCAGAAAGCAGCATCTGAGGCAGAGAGACACCCCACAGAGGGGCCTATATGGCCACTGCAATTACCGCTGAGAGTCCCCTAAATTGAGCATCAGCAGAGTGGGTGAGGCTCTTAGGAGCCTATATGTCTTTGGCAAGTTAATCCTGTCACTGGAATAAAATTCTGTTTGGTTAAGGCCCACAGAACTCGATCTAGCTCTCATTTCTGAAGGAGCGAGCAATGTGTACCAGTCAACGAAATTAGGTGTTTGACTTCAGACTTTCTGATTGGCAACCTGAGGACGCGATGGGTGGGTGTTCACCCCCCCAGTCTCCACATCTCGGTACAATAAATAAAAGGCTAGACTGCGTGGCAAAACCAAGAGTAATCCTGGTGGGCCAGGGGGGCCGTATGAGAGCCGGAAGCAAAAGGAAAACCTGCTTGATACAGATCCTGTCTTTATTTTAAAAATTTGATACTTTGGGGCACCTAGCCGGCCCAGTCGGTAGAGCATGGGACTCTGGATATGGGCTTGGGAGTTCAGGCCCTGCGTTGGGCATAGAGCTTATTTAAAAAAAATTTTTTTTTAAAAATTAAATAAAAATTTATTACTCTGTTCATCACGAATTTTTTGGCTTTAATTTTGACTTATTAAAATACTGCATTGAGGGCGCCTGGGTGGCTCAGTGGGTTAAAGCCTCTGCCTTCGGCTCAGGTCATGATCTCAGGGTCCTGGGATCCAGCCCCACATCGAGCTCTCTGCTCAGGGGGGAGCCTGCTTCCCCCTCTCTCTCTGCCTGCCTCTCTGCCTACTTGTGATCTCTCTCTCTCTCTCTGTCAAATAAATAAACGAATAAATAAATAAATAAAGTCTTTTTAAAAAAATTACATTGAGGTACTAGTTGTCTTGATTACTGAGTGGCACCCCATTAAGTCTTGTGCGTGGATGAGTACCTCACTTGTCTCCTCCTAAGGGGTACCCTGGGTTCCCTGGTGTGGGCTTGGTGTGTGGTTTGCTGGTTGGGTGGGATGGCCTTACACCTGAGTCTCTTTGATATGCCTACATATATATATATATTTTTTTTTAAAGATTTTATTTATTTGACAGAGAGAAACACAGCGAGAGAGGAAACACAAGTGGAGGGAATGGTAGCAGGAGAAGCAGGCTTCCTGCAGAGCAGGTAGCCCGATGCGGGGCTTGATCCCAGGACCCTGGGATCATGACCTGAGCTGAAGGCAGACGCTTAACGACTGAGCCACCCAGGAGCCCCGATATGCCTACATATTTTATGTATTTGCTGTTTGCCCATCAGCCAGCTGGACAGAATTTAGCTATTTTCAGTAGAGTTCTTGAAACATTGGCACAATTGTCCTTAATTGTTAGTGCGTCTAAGAATTTTCCAGGGTGCTCGTTAAAAACCAAGATTTCCAGTCCTTGGGCCCAGAAATTGGGATTTACTGTGCTGAAGTAGGATTTGGATCTCTGCACACCTGGGCCTCTAGATAAAAAGTTCCTGACGCAGGCGGTTTACAAATCACGCTTGTTTAAAAGGCTGTTTTTCAGGGGATGGTTCTGTTTTGCAGGTGATACTAAAGACAAAGGGGATTCTGGCCGCCCACGGTCTAGCCACCAAACCAGTAACAATACAAAGTTACTCTCCCAAGCCAGCCCTATAAGGAAAGGAGACCTAGAGCTACAAAGTTCGGTTATACTACGCAAAGGCCATCCCCAGCAGGTAGGATTTTCTGATAATTTGGCAGACGTTAAATAAACAACACTTGGGTAGTCACTTGATAGCTAAAAGCAACTCACAAATGCGAGGAGCGATTGTCAAGTTCAGAGACTTCAGACGGTCCACAGAACATTACATTGCTTTGTAAACCTCCCTACAGCCAAGTTTCCTGAATTTAATAGGATTATGCCCTCTTGGAATGCCTTCACAGCGTTTCTCAAATTGAAGTTTGAGGACCTCCTATTTATTATGCTGATAAGGGGACTTTTCCTGGTTATCTGGACCCCCTCGTCCCCCGTGCTCCTTTGCGGTTCCTTTCCCTTCCCTGGGGAAGGGAAGTTGTGGCATTATCTGAATCAAGATGGGAAGACCTCCAGAGCGGAAGCTGACACTGATGGTTACTGTGGGTAGGTTCTCTGGCTTTGCCTGGATTATCTGCGGGACTTGGTTCTCCCGGAGCTGGTGGGGACTTCACCCTGATCAACAAGGGCGGAATTTGAATTCAGGAAGTACAACCAAGAGAACGGTGCCCTTAACCACCGGGCTACAGCCCATCATGCCTCAGGCAATGTCCGGTAAGCCCAAGACTGACTGTTCCCCTCGGGGCAAGAGTCCCAATTAGCTTATCAATGCTTCTTCCCCGGGCAGGAGATCAGGTGAACCCCCATCTCTGTTCTCCGTCGGACATTTCATATTTGTGAAAGACCTTTGCAGATAGCGCATAAAGCATCCGTGTGTTTGTTGAGTCCCCAACCTTCCTAAGGTCACCCCGTCTTCTCAGAGGTTGGCCACGCTGCTGCCGCCTTTGAGTTTCCTGCCCTCTGAAGTCAAGACTTGCTCTCAGGCGGCTGCTAAGCCTCGACATCCTTATCTGATGCTCATGGGGCTCATCATTTATCCTGTATTTCACAGTGATTTGGGCGGGTGTAGAATGATTACGATCTTATTTCGTTGGTGGTACCTAAGCGTTGACCCGTCCAACTCAACGCCACGGTCACAGACCCCACTGGCAGTGAGTGGGGCATGCTCCGTGTTTGGGACTCCGTGTCATCTTTCTGGAAAGAGATGGGCCCCGGGACGGCTGGGTGGCGATTCCCAAAATGAGGAAACTGGAAAGAAGTCCTCCCTGGGAAAGGCAGGGAGAGCAAGGGGCCAGGATGAGAGGTATGGGGGAGGGTGGGAGAGAGCCAAGCCTGGGAATTATCAGAAAGGGGTGGATGACTTTCTTACTCTGTTTGAAAGCCAACAAAGTTGGCAAAGTTAAAAGGCAAACCTAGTTTCTCTGTCCGCATTCTGTAGACACGCACACATTCTCACACACACACACACACACACACACACACAGAACGCTCACAGTCACACACGCTCACTCACTTATGCAATCCCTTATGGCGTACTGTTTCTACTGCTGAACTCCTGGTGCATTGCCAGAAAAGGAAGGTGATATTTTTGAAAGACATTTGATCCGTCTAATGGAAGAGGAAGAAAACAGGGAGATGAGATCAGGGGGATTTCTGGGAAAGAAAGTGTGAAACACAAGGGACAAAAGAGTGAGTCATGAGGCCAGGAGCAATCATGAAAGACCATCTGGCTCAGCGCCTCCCAATTTTTGAAAAGATACTTGTAAATCTTAGGGCGCCTGGCTGGCTCAATCAGTAGAGCTTGTGACTTTGGATCTCGGGGTTGTACGGTCGAGCCCCACGCTGGGTGTAGACATTAAGAATAAATTGTTTGGAAGGTTTTTCATTTATTTATTTGAGAGAGCGAGTGAGAGCACAAGCAGTGGGGGGAAGGGTTGAGGGCGAAGAAGACTCTGCTAAGCAGGGAGCCCCACACAGGACTGGATCCCAGGAATCCAGGACGGTGATCCAAGCCAAAGGCAGGTGATTAACCGACTGAGCCACCAAGGTGCCCAAGAGTAAAATATTTAATGAAATGTATATGTATATTTGGAACGCCTGAGTGGCACAGTTATTTAAGTGTCTGCCTTTGGCTCAGGTCATGATCCTGGGGTCCCAGGGGCTCCTTGCTCCATGGGGTTCCTGCTGCTCCCTCTCCCTCTGTGCCCCCCCCCCCGCCCCGTGCTCTTTCCTCTGTCTCAAATACATAAATAAAATCTTAAAAAGATACTTGTAAATCTTCACATGGGATGACAAAAAATAAATACACACGTAAAATTGGTTGACGAGTACCTGTTTTCTGCCTTAGGGAGGTCAGGGAGCGGTGCGGGAGGGGCCCTGTGTCTCGCAAGATGACCTAAGGGAGAGGCTGCAGGGGAAGGGAGGGGGTGTGAGAGCGATCTTCCTGCCGGATAATGGGGGAGAGGCCTTTGATGAGTGCCCATTCCTGTTTCCTTCCGTTCGGAGCAGCTGTCATGGCTTATCCTGTGGCCCTGAGAGAAAGCCCTAGAGCACGGAGGGGGTGCGGACCCAGAGCCCTGACAGGGCGGACTGACCTTGCTTCATGGGGAAAACAAATTCCCACCGACCAGGTCACTTTTCGTCTGCCTGTCTGTTGCTTGCAGACAAAACTCTTACTGATACCGATGGGGAAGCCCATTTTCATGCAGAAACTTATTGCTGGGTTGGCTCTGTGGCAAATGAAGTTACTATTCCTGTTAAGACCCCCATCACGTCCCCTCGTTTATGACGCACTGTGTAAACTTGTGCCTTTTATCTATAGTTTCATTTAATACTGGCCCTTCGAGATAGTTATTATTAGCCCCATTTTATAGATAAGAAAATCAAGTCCGGAGAGGTTCACTCATTTGCCCCAGGCATAAGAAGAAGTAGAAATGACCTGTGCAGTGGGGATCCCATAACTGACTCTTTTCCATTGGGCGTACACAGACATTTGAAGGATAGCATATAAGGGCGCCTGGTGCCTCAGTCACTTAAGCATCTGCCTTTGGCTCAGGTCATGATCCCAGGGTCCAGGGACCAAGTCCCGCATTGGGCTCCCTGCTCACGTGGAGTCTGCTTCTCCCTCTCCTTCTGCCCTCCCCCGCTGCTCACAATCTCTCTCTCTCTCTCAAATAAATAAATAAAATCTTTAAACAGAAAGAAAGAAACCAGCATGTAGTCATTTTATAAACCCAATTTGGCTCCAGGAGTTGGCTGAATTATTTTCTCAATGATCACAGTGAAATTCTTGAATGTTTCTGGAATTTAATGTAAAGCCCTTTGGCCTGTGGCTGATCTTGCTCCTCCCCTTCCCTCTCCGTGGGTCCTTCTCTGCCTACTGCCGTGATCGCCAGAGGGATGTCCTCTGTACCCTGGGACCCTGGGAGGTGGCATCTCAGAGAAGGCCCTGGGGAGACTTGGAGCCCTGGCTGCTCTGAGCCAGCCTCCACTTGCCTTTCCAGAGTAGGCTCCTCCAGGCAAAAATGGAAACCAAGTGTTAGTGAAATTGTTCTGTGTTTTCTCTGGACGGGCAAGGGGCCTGTGCCTTTCTTGCCTGGGCTTCCTTTCTGAGCCAAAGAATTTTCGCTTTGAGGGATGTGTTTCAGAAGCCTCTGGGCATAAACCTCCGTGAATCTCTTTCAGGTCCGTGCCCATCATCCCTGGTTGTGTCCCGGCTTTCATCTTTGGCTTGTGCCCTTTGAAAGTCTGAGCACACCCAGAATCTTCCCAGGCCTCCTGCTTGCGGCGGACTGTACCTTCTCTTGCCCACAAAAGTTCCAATAATACAATCCCACATGATTCCAACGTTGCGAGTCCTCTGTGGTCTCGCACTGTTTCTCAGTTTTGAATCTCTGTCCTTCCCACATTCCCTATCTTCAGATATTTTGAAATCTGCTTTCCTAATCTCTAACAGAGTATCCTCGGACTCCATTTCGCTTTCTTCTTTCTCTGTGCGATAATTAGGATTCTGCGGGCCTCTTTCCCACGGTTTCTTGTTATTTCCACTGTATTAAGAGTTCTCCTGATGAGAAGTCCAGAAAGAGCATCCAAATTCTATTTCAGAAATTCCAATTTATTCAAATTCCAATATAGAAGGGAACTTCAATTATTTCAAAATTAATTAAAATCTCTAAACAAAGGGGAAAAAATCTATTCTTAATTCTTTATTCTTTTTTTAAAAGATTTTATTTATTTATTTGACGGAGAGAGAGAGAGATCACAAGTAGGCAGAGAGAGAGGGGGAAGCAGGCTCCCCACAGAGCAGAGAGCCCGATGCGAGTCTCGATCCCAGGACCCTGAGATCAGTGCCCAAGCTGAAGGCAGAGGCTTTAACCCACTGAGCTACCCAGGTGCCCCTAAATTCTTTATTCTTAATTCAGTTCTATATTCTCTTCCTTACTGGAATTAATATAACCTTTTCCTCTTCAAGTGTTACAATTTAGAATGGTGGGTCCAACATCATGCAGAATTGTGTGGATTTAATGGGAAGATTCTGAAGTAATTTTTTTTTTTCAGTTTTTCTCTTTCTTTTAAGATTCAATGCTACATTTGTGTTGGAGCAAAGTAGCCTTTTCTAGACATTGAAGAAAGATTGATTTTTGACTACATGGTGCATCTAAATGGTATAAGAACTCCTTTATTTATTGAGTTAGCAATGAAATTCTTACTCTTCAAGAACCACACGTGTAGTCTTGCAATGCATAATACATTCTCTGTGTGTGTATGTGTGTTGTGTATCAAATCAGTCCTCTCTGTTGAGAAGAACCAAACCCCTCTTTAAAAATGGGTTTAATTATTAGAGACATTTTGCCCAAGGAGAAGTCACGTGAGTTCCTGGTTGCTAGAATAGTTCCACAGCATCATCAGGGACCCAGGCTGCCTTTGCTTAGTTCTGCCATTGCTGCACCTGATTTTTTTTTTTAAGATTTTATTTATTTATTTGACAGAGAGAGAGAGAGAGAGAGAGAGATCACAAGCAGGCAGAGAGAGGGGGGAAGCAGGCTCCCTGCTGAGCAGAGAGCCTGACAGGGGGCTCGATCCCAGGACCCTGAGATCATGACCTGAGCCGAAGGCAGAGACTTTAACCCACTGAGCCACCCAGTTGCCCCATAACTGGACCTGATTGATGGCCTTAGCAAGTAGGCAAGAAGGAGGGAAAGTGTCTTCTCTCTGCTGTCTTCTCTCTCTCCCTCTAATCAGGGAGGGAAAACTTTGCCAAAGGGACTCCTGCACACATGTGCAAATGCGCACATAGTTTGTCTTCTATACATATACTGACTATATTAATGAAATTTACAGGGCACCTGGGTGGCTCAGTTGGTAAAGCCTCTGCCTTCGGCTCAGGTCTGATCCTGGGATCCTGGGATTGAGCCCTGCCATTGGCTCCCTGCTCAGTAGGGAGTCTGCCTCTCCCTTTGCCCCTCCTCCAACTCATTCTCTCAATCTCTCTCTCTCTCTTAAGTAAATAAATACAATCTTTAACAAATATGTTAATGAAACTTACATAACTACACTTAAAGTAGTGTCATGGAACATTATTAAGGCAAGAACAATTAATTCTATGTGACCTCCTCACTTATTTTTTTTTTTTTAGAGAGAAGAGGGGGAGGGGCAGAGGGAGAGAGAGAATCTTAAGCAAGCTCCTTGCCCAGATCGGAGCCCTACTCGAGGCTCAATCTTATGACCCTGAGATCAGGACCTGAGCTGAAATCAAGAGTTCATGCTTAATCTACTGAGCCAGCCAGGTTCCCCATCCCCATTATTTAAAAGGTTAGATGAGTAAACTGAGAAAGAGGAAGAAATCTCTGAAACAATACAAGAGGTGAGGACCATTATTACCCTGATTTAAGCCTGTTTTTTGATAAATCATATTCTCCGAAAGCCTCTACCAGTAAAACCCCAGTACAAGGGTAGCCTGGCTGGCTCAGTGGGTGGACCATGCAACTTTTGTTCTCAGGGTTGAGAGTTTGAGACCCTTGTGGGCTGTAGAGATTACTTAAAAATACAATCTTTTGAAAATAAAATAAAATAAAATGTTTTTTAAGAACCCGACCTAATACAGCATAATTAACTATACATTACGGGTTCATTCTAACCACTGGCAACAATACTTTAAAAAGTTTATTCTATTAAAATAATTTTCTAAAATGTATATACATATGGGAGACAGAACATTTTAGGACTTCGATTTATTTTTTAAAGATTTTATTTATTTGAGGGAGGTGGGGAAGGTAGGGGGAGAGAGATGAGCAGACTCCCCGCTGAGCAGGGAGCCCAAGGTGGGGTGGATCCCAGGACCCCAAGATCATGACCTGAGCCAAAGTCCAACACCCAACCGATGGAGCCACCCAGGTGCCCCAGGACTTACCTATAATTGCATCACCGTAGTAGGTGTGGGATCATGTTCTAGGTTTTTTGCTCATTGTGTTCCATATCCAGAAACTGTGTTACTGGTTGGAGTTAACAATAACTTTTGCACACAAGCCCAGCTTGAATCTGATGCTTCAGCAAACCCATTTTACAGATTTGCCTGTCGGTACATGAGAGTGAATAGATTATGAAAGCGGTAATTAAGGAAAGGGTATGCACAAGTACTCTGCTTATTTAATTGGCAGCTAAATGAAAGTGCTTGAAAGAAGTTTAAACTGTATCATTGGCACAAAGCCTTTGCAAATAAGAGTTGTGGATGATTCTTTGTTTCACTCAGGAAATTCCATGAGATGAGAGCTTTCTTCTGGCTTATTCCCCACGTCTCCAGGGACCCAGCTCTCACCTTCTTAGTCAAGGTCATCTTTGTTGCGAAATCCATTGTGTGCAGTTTGACCTTGATCTGACTGGCCTTCCAGAAGTATTCTGTGTCCTCCTTGAAGGGTCTCCTCCCTTGGCTTCTGTGATAGCAGATGCTCCGTGGTGTCCTATGGGCCGTGTTTGCTTCTCGTGAGCTCTTCTTTTGCTGACTGCACCTTAACTCTCAGTGGTCTGTGCCTATCTCTTCTCTTGCCCCCCGCAACCGAGGGGATGGGTCCCCTGGCCACAGGTGGAGTGAAGACATCTAGAACAAGTAAGCTGTTCCCTGTGCCTGAGACATGGTGATCCTTGATTGCATTCCTGTTTAAACATCTGGATAAACTGTCACATCCTCTATTGCCACGTATAGCTAGAAGGAAGTGTTGTCTTAGGTTTTATTGCACATTTAAGAATAAATCTTTGTTTTAAAAAATCATTTAGGGGCGCTGGGTGGCTCAGTCATTAGGCATCTGCCTTCGCCTCGGGTCGTGATCCCAGGGTCATGGGATTGAGCCCCGCATCGGGCTCCCTGCTCGGCAAGAAGCCTGCTTCTCCCGCTACCATTCCCTCTGCTTGTGTTCCCTCTCTCACTGTGTTTCTCTCTGTCAAATAAATAAAAATCTTAAAAAAAAAAAA
>JAQQSY010007526.1:0-10405 GCA_028646535.1 Procyon lotor | reverse complement strand
AAAGGCCAGTAAAATCATGTGTCTAGATTTACACTATACAGTCCAGTATTAAGTCTATGATAAATGCCTTTGATATTTTCTCATTCTGGTTTCCTGCCATATTCTTCTATTTGTCTATGTGTCTAGGTGTGTTTTTACCTATTTTTTTTTTTAAAGATTTTATTTATTTGACAGAGAGAAACACAGCGAGAGAGGGAACACAAGCAGAGGGAATGGTAGCGGGAGAAGCAGGCTTCCCACAGAGCAGGGAGCCCGATGCAGGGCTCGATCCCAGGACCCTGGGATCATGACCTGAGCCGAAGGCAGATGCTTAAATACTGAGCCACCCAGGCGCCCCGCGTTTTTACGTATTTAAGTATCGGAGCTGCCTAGTGGTTGGAGCACAGGCTTCAGTCAGATGCTTTTGAATCCTCTGCCAGGGACTAGCTATCTGACCCAGCCCAAGTTATTCTGCCTCTGGAAGCTTCAGTTTTGTCATAGGTAGAACAAATCCTAAGGGATTTACAAGGATTGAATGAGATAGCCCAAACAAAGTGTTTGGCAGGGCACCTGGCGGAGAACTCTGTCATTCCATAGGTACTGTCATTAGTACGATTACCACCTGATTTCTATACACACATTCTTAATTACTCTCTCTGTCTTCGGTAGAGGTCACGAAGCCCATTCACTGCTGTTTAGACATTAAAGCAAAGGCATTGCTGGCGTGTGCATCAGTAATGCTATCATTATGCACCAGAACCGCGGACACCAGGGAAATGCTCTCCAACGCCCAGCAGCCAAACAGAAGCACCCGTGCAGTCATGCTGGGTATTTTCATTTATGCACATGAAATGGGCACCAACCCTCACCTGTGGCTAGCAGCCATGCTTTAACGTAGGGCATATGCAGTTTTGACAGTAAGGGATGCCTGTTGTGCACAATTATTTTCTTTGATTTAATTTGTTCAGGTTCATGAAAGAAAGATAAAGTTGTTTTCGGTGTGAAAGATATGCTTGCATTGGGAAAGCATTGCTTCCATAAGTACTGGAACATGTGTACTTTGGAGAACAGAAGTTTTCTTTTGGTAAATTTAGCAGTCTACATTCTGATGGACCTGCCCAGCCTGATTTTGAGACACTGCCCTTTTGATAGAAAAAACATCCTCTCTGTTCATTGTAACCATAGTACAAAAGGGCTTCTTCCAGATTGCCTTTTAAGAAGTCAGTCTTAAATTTGGGATTTGCCTCCATTTAAAGAAAAATACCTTTTTTTTTCCCAGCAAAGAATTGCTGCTTTGTATTTATTTAAATTGGTACTTGATTTCATTTCCATTCTCTTTTGAATTTTGCCCATGTGGGAAAAATTTAGTAAAAGCATAATCTAAGGACTAATGAGCAAATTGCTAAGTGTTGATTTAGTGAAAGTTGATTTTTCAGTATTTCACCGATTGGACAAAGTGTACTTTTAAAGATTTTACCAAGTGTATCACTAATCTTATGGCAGCTATTTTCCAGTGATCTGGATATGGCCAGAAAGTAGGATACACATAGAAGATTGAAGTTGTGAGGGAAAAGGACGTAGCTGAAATCCTAAACACTCTTCGAGGCCATTTCCTACCAGTATAAGATACACTAAATGATGGCTGCAAGGTATGCTTCAAAAAAGATCAAAATATACTAAAATGTGAATACTGATTAATTTTAAGTGAGGAAATTTCAAGAAACGAAGACGCTACTTTCCATAGCTCAGGGCAAATAAATTTAAAAACCTATACAAAAGAGAGAATTATCTGGGATAACACAATTGACCAAAAAAATCACAAGTCCAAGAAGACAATTCCCCCATTCGTGAAGGTAGAATAACTGGATTTTTTAAAGCTCTTCTTTAGAGTGATTCAACAAAGCTTTTAAGTTCTAGGACTAGAAATCTTGCCATTTGCAACAACATGCATGGAACTAGAGAGTATTATGCTCAGTGACATAAGTCAATCAGAGAAGGACAATTTGATCATATGATCTCACTCATATGCGGAATTTAAGAAACAAAACAGAGGATCAAAGAAGAAGAGAGAAGAAAATAAAAGAAGATGAAATCAGAGAAAGATATAAACCATAAAAGACTCTTAATCATAGGAAACAAACCGAAGAGTTGCTGGAGAGGTGGGGAGTAGGGGGAAGGGATAACAGGTGATGGGACATTAAGGAGGGTACAGGACGGAGTGAGCATTGGGTAATAGATAAAACTGATGCATCACTGACCTCTCCTTCCGAAACTAATAATACACTATATGTTAATTAATTGAATTTAAATACAAAAAATAAAGAAAATATGGGAAAAAAATGAAACTAAAATCTTGCTTCTCTTTCCCAAAATTATTCCTAGAACCTGATGGCTTTTATTGCAATTTTTAAAGGATATATTTTTATTTTTTAGATTTATTTTATTTTATTTACTTGACACACAGAGAGAGATTACAAGTAGGCAGAGAGGCAATCAGATAGAGGGGGAAGCAGGTCCCCACTGAGCAGAGAGCCTGATGTGGGGCTCGATCCCAGGACCCTGAGATTATGACTCGAGCTGAAGGCAGAGGCTTTAACCCACTGAGCCACCCAGGTGCCCCATGATATATTTTTAAAATTACTTTTTCTACCTCATTACTGATACTATATAGAACTAAATTTGACTTAAGTATATTGATCTCACAGACAACTAATTTTTCTACCTCTTAAAATTTCTAATGATTTGCTTAGAGGTTTGGTGGTTCTCTATGCAGATGATCCTATTTTTAAGAATTTCAGTTTATATATATTTTTATTTATTTATTCGACAGAGAGAGAGAGAGGGAAAACAAACATAAGCAGGGAGAGCAGCAGGCAGAGGGAGAGGGAGAAGCAGGCTCTCTGCTAGGCAGAGAGAGCTCGATGCAGGACTTGATTCCAGGACCCTGAGATCATGACCTGAGCCAAAGGTAGACACTTAACCGACTGAGCCACACAGGTGCCCCTATATTTTCTTAAAAATAAGGTTTTATGCCCAATGTGGGGCGTGAATTCAATCAAAGCCCTGAGGGCAAGAGTCACATGCTGTACTGACTAAGCCAGACAGGCACCTCAGGATGACCGTATTTTGATTTATGAGATAATTATTCAAATCTTTCCAATTCTTCCTTACATCATCATTTTTATTGTTTTACCCCACAGGCTGGTCTAGTACCTCTAGGACCTCCAGTACAATATTGACTAGAAGCAGTGATAGCAAGAACGCTTCTGACATCTCATATATTAAGAACAGATATGTGCTGTAAGGTGTTGGTCATAAACAGAAAATGAATTTTATAAAAACACTTTGCTGGATGCCTTGAGATAATAATATTTCTTTTCTTTAAACAATTTTAGTGTTGAATCAAGTTATTCCCAGAATAAGCCCAACTTACACATAATGAATTATGCTTATATAGCCAGAATTGCTAATATTGTTTAGAATGTTGATCTCTATTAATGAGTAAGATTAGCTTATGATTTCCATTTGTCACACTCTGTATTTTGTTATAAATGTTAGAATCATCTATTAAAATGAATAGGGAATTAGAAAATTTTTTCTTTTCTCTGAAATGTTTTGCAGAGGATTAGATTTATCTGTTTCATGAAAGTTTTCTAGAACTTGTCTATAAAACCATATGAGCTAGTTGGTTCTTTGTGAGAGGATTTTATTCTACTTTTTTTTCGTGATTGAGCCTATTAAAAAAAATTTTTAGCTTTTTTGAGGTACAACCAACAAAGAACATTGTTTGTTTTAAATGCACAACATGAAGATTTGATATACACATATACTGCCAAATGATTACCACAACAAGGTTATTAAACGTATCTATCACTTCATATAATTATCATTGTCGAGAGAGTGGGTGGGAGAGGGATCAAGAACTTTAAGGATTTACTCTTAGCAACTTTCAAAGTAGACAATACAGGACTGTTAGCGAAAGTCATCATGATTTAGAACCCGAGAATTTACTCACCATACAGCTCAAAGTTTTTACCTTTTTCCCACCTTTCTTTACCCAAATTCCCCTCACTCCTGGCAACCACCAATCTACTCTTTGTTTAAATGAGTGAAGGTGTTTTATATTCTATATGCAAATGAGATCATGAAGTATTTATCTATGTCTGACTTTTGTCACTTAGCATTATGTACCCAGGCTCCATCTATGTTGTCACAAATGATAAGATTCCTGCGTGTGTGCGTGTGTGTGTGTGTGTGTGTGTGTGTCTTTATTCATCCAACAATGGACACTTAGATAGTCTCCCTATCTTGACTGCTGTTAGAATGTTGTAAATGAATAAGGGAGTACATATCTCTCTCAAAGATAGTAATTTCATTCCTTTCAGATATATATGCCGAAGTAGAATTGCTGGATCACTGAGGGACCTCCATCCTGTTTCCCAGTGGCTGCACCAGTTTGCATTCCCACCAACAATACATCATGATGACCTTTTTCTCCAAAACTTTATCAGCACTTCTTAATTAGCCCATTTCTTTTTGAATAACCACTGGTAAGTGATACTTTTTTTTTTTTTTTTTAAGATTTTTACTTATTTATTTAACAGAGAGGGAGAGATCACAAGTAGGCAGAAAGGCAGGCAGACAGAGAGGGAGAAGCAGGCTTCCCGCTGAGTAGAGAGCCCAATGCGGGGCTCAGTCCCAGGACCCTGAGATCATGACCTGAACTGAAGGCAGAGGCTTTAATCCACTAAGCCACCCAGGTGCCCCAGGTAAGTGATACTTTTCCTAGTAATTTGTCAAAAAGACTTTGTAGGCATAACGTTGCTTGCTTTATATTATTGTTTTTACACTCTACTGCCTGCAGTCATGCTCATTTTTCAGTTGTAATATCTGTACCTTATCTCTTTTATTCTTAAACTCGATGGGGGTTGAACTATTTTATTGTTTTCAAAGCATTTTTGGTTTTATATCTATATTTTATGTGATTTTAGATGCATACACATTTATACCATTTAACCTTCCTGATTCAATTCAAATTTTTAGCATTATGCAATAACATTTATAGTATCTAAAATTGCTTTTTATCTTAGTCAGTTTTTTCTGAACTTCATATTGCTCTCCAAGTTTCTTTCAATTAGCATTTAAGACTGATTTGCTATTTCTACTCCTTTACTATTTGTCTGTTTTCATGATTTATGAATCCCCAGTTGGGATTATGAGGGGTCGGAGGTGTTATCAAATCAATGCCTTATATTTTGTCTTGAGCATTCCATTTGTTCTTTTAAGCCCTTTAGAATTTTTAGGTTGCTTTGTAATCTTTAAATCATTCTTTTTTCCCACTCCTTTGAAAACTATATCCACTCTATTTTTTGTTAGTTACCATAGAAGCTCATTATACATTCCAACTTAATGACTGAAGCTAATTTAATTCTCACCCCCAAACAATGTAAGAAAATATTTAGCACCATATTCAAATAAATCTTCTCCATTTTACACACACTTTTTGGTTCATTTAGTGCTGTTATTTTTCCAAGTTCCCCAAGTTAGATATTATTTTATTTAAAGACTTTTGTTTGGATTTATCTACATATTCATCAATTTATTTTTTCACTACTCCTTCCAGAATCATGGACCTTTCTTCTGAAATCATTATCTTACATAAGTTCTTCAGCAAGTCCCTTGATGTAGACTTATTTATGGTTACCTCTTTATATATAAATAAAATATGTATTTCATCTGAAAATATATTTAGTCTGTCATCCCTCTTCATTTTTTTTTCTGGAACATAGCAGTTGAAAGTAGTTTTCTCCTAGCCCTTCAAATGTATTTTTCCCTGCTTGCTTTTCTTGTTGCTATTGGGAAGTCTGTTTTCAGTCTAATTGTTATACTTCCATAGGGTCCTTGGGACTCTTGTTCAGGATAGGTAAGTGGAAGAGATGGGTATCATTCCAGGTGGAGACAGTGAAAAGGCCTGTGTTGTTCTCTACTTCCTCCTTCCCCTTCCAGAACAAACATGGTGACTTCAGGACAAGATTGTGGAGAGATTTATGATCAGAACAGTTTAGGTGACTGACTCACTGGATGGCAAGCATCACCTTGACGGATGTCAAATTTTGTTGTATTAAACCACTAAGACGTGGGGTTGCTTCACTACAGCATGACTAGAATGATCAACATGCAGTCTTCTGAGTATGTTGCCTTTCCTCTACTCTCTCCATACTGTACTTGTAGGAATTCCGTTGTGCATACGCTATAACCCCTGTTCTCTCCTCCATCCATCTTAATCAGTCACGGTTTTCATATCCTACTCCTGTGTTGCGTTTTGTGCTACTTCTGCACATCTATTTCTCAGTTTGCTAATTTTCCCTCCAGCTACATCTTATTTAGGTTCT
This sequence comes from Procyon lotor, assembly GCA_028646535.1. Lineage (NCBI taxonomy): Eukaryota > Metazoa > Chordata > Mammalia > Carnivora > Procyonidae > Procyon > Procyon lotor. The sequence goes on along the minus strand of JAQQSY010007526.1, from coordinate 4,034 downwards.
GTTTTGTAATATTTTTATGATAAAAGTTGTATTCTGTTTTTTCCAATCTGTCAACTATCAGTTTTGATCATTTTCACTTGCTGTTCTTTGTAAATCGTTTATTTCTATCTGAAAATTAAAAAGCTTAAGTTCTTTGGAGATCTCTGGTTTTGTTGTTTTTGTGTTTTTTCCTGTTGGCTTTCGTTCATTGTAGTTTACTTCCTTGTGTGTGATGATTACTCAGAAGCCACGTACCTTACTCCACAGAAAACCTGCAAGACCAAAGTTATGATGCTTTCTTCCAGTGGGGATTTACTTCTCTTTCCTTTGGAAGCCTGGTTTTGCTACAGCCTGGGACTACTTTACTACCATTCTAAGTCCGTTTCTGGAGGCTCAGTTTCTGCTTCCCCACACTGTAGCTAATGTAGTGCTTACTCTCTTGGTTACAAAGCTGTCACTTATAACTTAAAAAAAAAAAAAAAGCTATCAGTTATTTGCTTCCAGGGAAAACCTGATTTGTTTTTCCCAATAACACAGGCAGATCCTGTGTTCATCAAGCATCAACCTGTTTTGACTGTTAACCCTTTTGTCATCTCCCTTCCATCTGTGGCCCAGCAAAACAGTAAAGTGTATTTTATGCTACATGTGGGTGTTTTATAGAAGATGAGTTCTTGGCAAATCCAGTTTGTTATTCAGTCCCACCTCCTATTTTTCAAATTTTCTTCCTTCCTTCCTTCCTTCCTTCCTTCCTTCCTTCCTTCCTTCCTTCCTTCCTTCCTTCCTTCCTTCCTTCCTTCCTTCCTTCCCTCCCTCCCTTTCTTTCTTTTTCTTTCTTTATGGGTGGAGAGGGATGGGAGAGCAGGAGCAGAAGGAGAGGAACAAACAGACTCCTTAACTGAGCACAGAGCCTGAGGCAGGGCTTGATCTCAAGACCCTGAGATCATAACCTGAGGAGAAACGAAGAATCAGATACTTAACTGACTAAGCTACCCAGGCACCCCTCCCACCTCCTATTTTTATACTTCTTCCAATTCCTATTAACATTGATAAAAGAAAGGTATAAATTTAGGAATGTTTGAGAACGTTGAAAAAGAAATTAAAACTATCATGTTTTGAGGCACCTGGGTGGCTCAGTCCTTAAGCGTCTTGATTTCAGCTCAGGTCATGATCTCAGGGTTGTGAGTTCAAGCCCTGGGTAGGGCTCCATGCTGGGTGTGAAGCCTGCTTGAGATTCTCTCTCTGTCCCTCACCCCGAACTGTCTTTTCTCTCTCTGAAAAAAGAATCATATTTTAATCAATAATATGCAAGTTTTATACTGAGATAAACATTTTAAATCTTTGAGTTGTGACTTTGGGCAAATTACTAATAGCCCATGAGCCATAATTTTTTCACTCTTAAGCAGAAATAATAATAGTTTTCTTGTGTTGTTAAGAATACATATACACACTGGACTCTGAGAAACAAATTGAGGGTTATGGAGGGGGGTCGGGGGGCCGGGCGAGCCTGGTGGTGGGTATTGAGGAGGGCATGTATTGCATGGAACACTGGGTGTGGTGCATAAATAATGAATCTTGGAACACTGAAAAAAAAAAATCAAATTAAATTAACATGTTAAATAAAATAAAAAGCTAAATTAAAAAATTAGGTCTAGGGGCTCCTGGGTGGCTCAGTGGGTTAAAGCCTCTCTGCCTTCGGCTCTGGTCATGATCTCAGGGTCCTGGGATCGAGCCCCACATTGGGCTCTCTGCTCAGCGGGCAGCCTGCTTCTCCCTCTCTCTCTGCCTGCCTCTCTGCCTACTTGTGATCTGTCACATAAATAAATAAAATCTTTAAAACAAACAAACAAATAATTCAGTCTATTTTGTCTGATGTAAAAAAAAAAAGAGAATACATATATATAAAGAAAGACCACGTACATGTGATATAAGACAATAAACGGTAGGTACTTTTATTCATGGTACATATCTTCCCTTGCATGTTGTATACAATTGTGTTATCTAACCTATTAACTTGTCAGAATGCTGTTAGAGTAAATTCGAATATAGTATGAAGACAGTGTTTTTCTTTAGCTGCTCTATTGAATGAGAGATTAATTTTCCACTCTAATTCTGCATATCTATATACCTCTTAAACCTGGAACTTGTGATTAGTTTGAAGTGATATTAGTATGACATATTAATATGGAAATATGAAAATTTCTAAAACAATCTCCAAGATGCCTGTTATGTTAGACTTCCTTGTAGTTTTTCTTCTTCTACAGTAACTTAAACAGCTAACTAGGTGCTCCTATTAGTATTCAAGTAACAAAGTAATTTTCCTCCCTTTGCTAAATAAAGCAAAGGACCTTAATGTGGTTGTGAACTGAAGGTATTCACATTGCAGTCATGTTTGCTGTTGCTTAATCAAAATTCAAAATGACAATACTGACAGCAAGAGTCCATGGAATAAACAAATGTTGCAAATGGAAATATCACAGTGACCTCAGAGAAATGTGGTTCAGATTATTTGACAAATAAGCTAGGTTTGTCAAAGGGAAACTATAAATTCAGGTAACACAAAAGCTTTGCAAAAGCCTAGTATCCACTTTCTTTTTTGTGTTGACTTCGCATGCCTAGCAAGCTAATTGGTGGGGAGAGGGAGGGATTTCCGTTGCATGTACAAGTGGTAGAAAAATCACATTGTAATGAAACCCAACTAAACTCATATAAACTGTCTGGATAAATGTTTCCTGCCATAATCGACTTTCATGTGTGCCAGTTTCTGTGTTCTTTCTACTAATTATCAGGATCAGACTCATAATGGTAAGTTCAAAGATAAAAATAGTAAACACGTAATATTTACCTGCATCATTTAAGTCCACACTACCTATAAAGTAGGTACTATCAAACTCTCTCATCTACATATGAGAAGAGAGGGACAGAGTATGTTAATAACAAAATTAAGTAGCCCCTGAGAGCATTTTTCTAACCAGCCTCACCACCCTCCTGTACACACTGGTTCTATCTCCAGCTCTTAATCCATTTTTCCCCAGAAGCTTGGCATTTTTGTTAGATAATTTCAATGGATGTTCAAATAGAATTCTTATCCAATAACTCAGAGCTGAGTGGGGCAGTGAGTTTATGGCATTAAAAAAAAAATCAAGATTATGGAACATTTTAGCAGGCCAAAGTAACAGACTAAATCTAGTATGATAAAAGACAGAATTTTGGTCAAAAAAGAATTAAAAATGAGAAAGGATAGACATGTGGTTTAGCAGCCACCTTCCTAAAGTAAGGATTTTATTTTAAAGATAGATGATGACGATAAAGAGACAGGTAAAAGAAATGCCTACAAAGAGAGAACTCCTGTTCCTCTAACAAACCAGGAAGGAAACCATGATTAAAAACTTGAAACTACTTTGAAGAAACTTAGCAAAGGAGAGGATTCAAGCATGGGAGCATATGCGGCATGAACTTGGTCGACCTTGAGCAAGGTCAGAAAGGGTGTTGCTCTGACAGGTGTTCAGGCTTCCGTGGGGTCTGGAGATAGACACTGTGTCAGCTGAACCATCCTAGTGCATCATGTTTACAGTTATGGCTCTGGAGCAAGGAGGAGGCTGGGGGAGTCAGGACATATGAATGGATCTGCCTAATCCATGACTGCCCAGGAACGGTGAGCAAAATGGTAAATACGACATCAGTCCTCTGGCCTGGGTGATCCTGGGGTGTCATTTCTTCCAGGATTATTCCTTCATTTAATTGTCAAATACAATGTCTCAAGTTCCATGGTGCCTAAGTGCACAAAGTCCAGTCCCCTTTCTCTTGTCACATCTGCAAAAGGACCATGGCTTATGGCAACTCTACTGACCCCTCCTATTTGCTGTCAGAACCAGGATGGCAGTGTGGTTAAGAGCATAGGCTGGGGCTCAGACCAACTAATTTAATTACTGGACCTACCACTTCCCAGTTGAATGCTCTTGGAAAGTTACTTATTCATGCTGCACCTTCCTCAATTATGAAATTGTGATCCCTCATCACACCCACTTTCCTGGGCTGTTCACCTGACCCCTGTAGTC